>JABXWE010016831.1:0-40752 GCA_014611495.1 Limonius californicus | reverse complement strand
ATCATCGGCACCCTCCGATTCTGAATCAGATTCCCCAATTGAAATAATGAAAGGAGGAATATTTTCAAACGATAAATTTCCCATATGTTTTGTCCAGTCTTCCGAAATAAGTTTTTCACAATGCTCACAGTTGCGCTTTTTCAAAATTTCATCAGTTACTTATCTTTTATTTCCGTCTGCTGTAAAAGGTTTAATTAATTCCCAAAGTTTTTTCTTAGTAATTTTGCCCTGAATCTCGACTTACTAGATTATTTTAGAAAAGTAGGGGACTCTAGAGCTGGCAACACGGCAATTTCATTTTGACATTGCTAGAAATCAATCACATAATATTTAAGAAAGGCAACTTAAGAAAAAAAAACACAGCCTGCTGGATGGCAAATCAATCGTGAATAGTGTATATTTTTTTAAACCTCGTCTGGCATCGGCAGGTGTGAACTTGACCGGGTATTCTATTTTGCCTGTAAAACAAGTCCTACGCTTGATGAGGTGAACTTGACCACAGAAAATTATTTTAATAACATTTACAAGTTCAGAAAAACATTAAAAATTATTTATACTTACAAAATAAGCCTAACTATGCAAGAAATAATATTTATTTATTATTTTTCGTAAGGTAACAAGCAGTACAAAGTGCAAAAACTATTATTTTAAGCAATATTATACACTATTAAATAACTCATTGTAAAATTTAAAATGAAGTATCCCGTGGCGTCCAACATGCGGTGATAGAAGCATCTCAACAATATCTTCCCGCTTAATAACATCTGGATCTTCTCTTTCGGGCCAGATAAATGTATTTTTTCCATAATTCCGCAGACATTTTATTTCTATATTATCGCCATCTAAAACACTTGTTATCTGAGCAATAAAATGTTTGACTATTTTCTTGTTCTTTCTTGTTCTTTCCTGTCAACTTCACTACAATCCATTTGCCCACCTCCATTTCAGCTGAGTGCTTCCTTCAGGGTTTTCTGCTTGCTCAATGTGTTCTTGTTCATCTTCACTATTGTTACTTTCGGCATTGAAATTTTCGTCTGCGCTTGAGTAGGAACTAGGAACTGCAACTTCTGAATCAGACGGAGACCCAGAATCTGATCGGAGCACACGTCTTCTTGCACCACTGGTAGAGGGTTCTAATATGTCACTATCCGGCGGTTTCTCAGGACTATCATCAGCTGATATAGAACGCCCAGGTACCACGTTCACTTTTTTGCGTTTGGCAGGAACCGCGCGTTTAGAAGGATTTCGTTGATCTGTAAATATTCAAGTAACATAGCACTAAAATTTTGAGAATCGTTAGCATCTGCTGCCGCAGTCTCCCGTGGAGCTTTCATTAATAGTCGTTCTTTTGATGAACAGCATATACCACACATGGCATAACCGCTTACAGCGTATTGTTTTATTATAGGAGTCACATCATCAAACAACTTCTTGAGTAAATCTGGAAACATGGTTTTCTCTACAGCCGAAGATTGAAGGTTTGATTTTTTCCAGGTTTGTAATATATTCCTTCAAGCTCATTTCATGGGACCAAAGAAACTTACGTCCAGTGGTTGACAAATATGTAACGCTTTTGTTGGCAGGCACACAAAATGTATGTTCTTTGCATAGTTGTAACACTTCTTGGGTATAATGTGAGGACAAGTTGTCCCCAATTAATACTTTAGGCCCGTCTATATTATTTGCATGCGGAAGGAAAGAAGCTTTGAACCAATCAGTAAAGCATATTGCATCAAAACATCCATGATTTGATCTGTTGTATCAGGAACCTCTTCAATATCTATCATTACAAAATGGAGTGCCCTTTGATCCCCCGCTTCTCCATGAATCCCAAAGGTGAATTGCCTTATAAACAACGTATGGTCCCAAGATATCTCCTGTGGCTGATACGCAAAGCATGTTATGGCACTTTTGGTAAAGTTGATGAAATTATCAGGATATTTGACACCCCTTTTATAAATTATCACTTTTCTACTTGGGTCGCCGCTGAGATTGCTTTCGTCGTAGTTAAATATTGCGTTTGGATCAATTCCTTCTATTGTTTTACATAATTCACCAAGCAATTCACTTAAAACTGCTTGATTAACAGCAGCGCGAGCTCTTTTTGTATTATTGCTAATGCGTTCGCTTATTCTATTTTTATGTCTTTTCAAAAACCCATTAGCTCAATCAATGCCTGGATAATTATCGCGAAAACCTGCAATGGTTTTGCCCTGCCTATCTAAATAACTCTGCGCCACAAACCGCAAGTCATTTGTATCTCAAGGAAAACCCCAATCGGTACATAAAACAACTGATTCCACAAACTCCTTTTCTTCATTTGCTGTAAATACAGTTTGTCCCCCCTGTGTGTTTGGACAGCGTCTATGGATACGGTTCATCAAAGTGCCTTTAGGAATATTATATTTTGTAGATGCTTTTGTAGCACTTATTTTTCCATCTAGAACCTGCGTTAAGCATTTTTCTAGGATTTCCTCAGAATAATTTTTATTGGTACGGGCATCGGCTTTACGTATATATTTTCTTGACATTATGCACTCAACTGAAGAAGAAGAAGTAGAAGAGTTCTATGACGACATAGTTAAAGCTATTGAGGAAACACCAACACAGTACTTACTAATCATCGGCGCGCAAAACTTGGCAAAAAAACCGACGCGACCGAAAATGCCATAGGTGAACATAGAATTGGACATAGAAATGAAAGAGGAGAGACATTATTAAACTTCCTCATGCAACGAAATTTATATGCAATGAATTCTTTCTTCCAAAAGAAACCTAATAGAAAATGGACCTGGATAAGCCCGGTTGGTAAAACAAGAAACGAAATAGATTATATCATTACGAATAGGAAAAACATTATACAAGACGTCTCAGTCTTGAATAATTTCTCAACCGGGAGCGACCACAGAATGGCAAGAGCAAGAGTGGTAATAAATACAAAAAAGGAACGTCTAAAGATGATAAATAAAAATGTTATAACAAAAGTAGACTTTATAGAAGAAAACGCCAAGTACAAGGAAATTATAGAAGACACACTGAAAAACTCAAATCCCGATAATACGACTCTAAATGACTTAAATGATAGAATAGTAAATACTGTGAAAAAGGCTCTGGGAAAATGTAGCATCAAACAAAATGTTTCGAAAAATGAGAAAATAGGAGAAAGCACAAAGAAGCTTATGGAACAAAGAAGAAAAATGAAGATAGAACGAAATACTAACTCAGATGCATACCGAGGCCTGAACAGAAAAATATCAAAAGAGATAAGGAAAGATATAAGAAAATACAATAAATACCAAGGAAATTATGGAAACTATAGAAAACAATAAAAATATGAAGATCCTAAAATCAAAATTAGAAAATGGAAGAAGCGAGATAGTCCAGCTGAGTGGTAAAAATGGGATAGTAAAAACAAATAAAAAAGAAATTCTGGAAATAACAGAGAAATACTACCAGAACTTATACACTAGCAAAAAAGAGCCGCAGAAGGACCAAGGATTGGAACAACAAATGATTTTAATTAATCAAGGACCAGAAAAAGTTCCAAATATTTCAAGAGATGAAATCGTTAAAGCGTTAAATGAGATGAAAAACAGCCGTTCACCAGGGGAAGATGGAATAACAAAGTGAAGCAATAAAAGCAGGCGGACAGGAACTGCTGAGAGAAATACAGAGGCTATTCAACAAATGTCTGGAGGATGGAGAAATACCTAGACAATAGGATAATGCTATAATGATACTATTGCATAAGAAGGGCGATATATCAAAACTAGACAACTATAGACCTATAAGTTTATTGGCCCACATATATAAATTGTTCACTAAAATTATAACGAGACGCCTAACTTCCAAATTGGATTTCTATCAACCCAGAGAGCAAGGAGGCTTCAGATCTGGTTTCGGCACAAACGACCACCTACAGACGTTAAAAACGCTCATAGAGAAGTGCATTGAATATAATAAACCTTTAGGTTAACATTTATAGACTATGAGAAGGCGTTTGACTCTGTGGAGGTATGGGCAATATTAAATGCATTAAAAGAATGTCGTATAGACTCTAGATATAATAGAATCACAGAACAAGTATACAAAAACGCCACCTCAAAAGTTAAATTACATGAAAACACAAATCCGATCAAATTAGAGAGAAGGGTGAGACAGGGCGATACAATCTCCCCTAAATTGTTTACAGCAGCCCTGGAATACATCTTCAAAAACTGGTATGGGATACAAAAGGCTTAAACATAAATGGCGAAAGGTTAAACCATCTAAGGTTCGCGGATGATATAGTATTGATCTCAGAAGACCTAGGAGAAACCAAAGAAATGCTAGATCAATTAAATAATGAATCAGAACAGATCGGACTTAAAATCAAGGTACAGAAAACAAACATAATGACAAATTTGGTTTTAAGCGGAAATAAAAAAATAGGAGACGACGCTGTAGAATTAGTAGAAAAATATAAATATCTGGGACACGAAATAAAAACATCCCGAGATAACCAAACAGGCGAAATAAACCTACGCATTAGCTTGGCATGGGCGGCATTTGGAAGGCTGAGTCATATACTCAAAAGCAGGATACCAGTATGCATGAAGAGGAAGGTATGGGAACAATGTGCAATGCCTGTCATGAGGTACGGGGCGGAAACCCTTACTCTAACACAGAAAACAGCAAGAAAGTTAAAAGTGGCCCAAAGAAGTATGGAGAGGGCAATATTAGGGATAAGTTTGTAGACCGAAAGACAAACGAATGGATAAGGCAATAAACTAAAGTATCCGATGTAATAGAAAGAATAGCCAAACAAAAGTGGAATTGGGCAGGACACGTGGCAAGGATGACCGATGAGAGATGGACATCAAGAATAATGCAGTGGAGACCACGTGATTCAAAAAGAAGTAGAGAGAGACCGCCTACAAGGTGGTCGGATGGATGATATTAAAAGAATGGCAGGGAATTGGCAACAAGTGGCACAAAATAGAAGAAGATGGAAAAATCAAGGAGAGGCCTATTTCCAGCACTGGATGAGGACGGCTGTTTGATGATGATGAAGATGATGATGGCACTCAACACAAAAACAATCCACACTCTACGAATTCTTTAGCAATACTAAAGAGCTTACAATTTGTAACATGCGCGGACTTGTGCATACAAGTTCAGACATGATCTACATGGGTTGTATTAAACTTTGCATGAACCTGCAAGTAGGTCAAGTTCACCCCCGATTTTAAAGAATTTTGCATAGTTTCATAGTTAACGATAAAAAAATATAAATTGTAAATGTTAACAAAAACCAACTATGGAGACGACTTATTGATATATTTAGCCACTAAAAATTATATTACAAGTTTATAAATTAATTATAACATAGAATCTGTTGCAGATTTTTTAGGGTCCAGTGTAAACATACAAATCTGACAGTAGCTAAATAAATATTTTTTCTATTTATAATTTTTAAATAGACAACCGTACCCTTTTTTTCTCATTCATTCATACTAACCCCTCCCCCCCCCTGAACCGCTTTCGCATTACTTCAGGGGGTGCGGACGTCCCTCACACACTAAACATTCATGCAACATGCACCCTAAACTTAACTAAACGAAATGCGATCGCCCCAGTCAGGATTCGAGCACCCCAGCCGATCGACCACATTTCGCTGTGACCTCGAGTGGCAATGCGTATCCGCACTACTCCACCAAGGCCCTTAGCCAACCGTACCCTATTGCATTGTAAGGTAACACATTGCCAATATTAAAAAAATATATTATATCTGTTTATGTGAAAATATAGTTAATCTCTGAATATTATAAACATTTTTCGACTTTTTGGTCAAGTTCGCTTGTAAAACAATACGACATAAATTATGCGCTACTTCTATGTAATAGAAATTTGTAAAAAACTTTAACTGGAAGTATCAGTCAATAATATTTCGAAATATACATAAGTCTTTGGCTCAAAACATAATTTTGGAAAAAGAAATATCAACTGATGTGAAATTCTGATTATATTGGGAATCTATAAAAATAATTATTCTGAAGAGCATAATAATATGCCTTTTAATTGGAATTTCATAGCTTTTCGATAGTACTTGCATAATATCACTTACTGTTTAATCATGTATAGAAAACAAAAAAAAATCAAAATTTGATTACTAACTTATAAATCATCAACAGAATAGAATAGGATCGACAGAGAAGGGGCTACTATTAATCTATAGCTTTTTATAGAAACGCCGTTTGAGAAATATCTGCAGATTTTGATTCGTTCAAAACTAATGGAATTTTTTGGAAATTCTGTTTTATTTGAAATTTTCTTCAAAGATCAGTGGATAAATGTTTCCTACGACATGGAGAAATTTAAACTTTCCAGTATACTTTTTTCCAAAGACAAAAATATTCCTGAATATGAATTCAAATAAAGTAATGGTGAGGTTCTGCAACCCATGAAGAAAATTTGGTATGGAAGGCGGAAGGTCAGAGCTTCCACATCCATTCGGTTTTCGCATGCCAAACTCATTCACGTGGCGATTGCCCCTTGTTCATTCGAACGCAGGTATCCAATTATGTAAAGCGACTGGATAAGCCGCTCGCCAGGCATCGAGTCGGGGATTTGAACTCCTGCCCTTCCGCATCGGAGATCAATGCTCTCTCTAACCACTGAACCACGCTGGCGCCTTGAATCAAATTTATCAAATTTTAGTTATACCTAACACTACACAATTGAAACCCTATAAACTACGCCTCAAAAAATAACATCCATCTTTGATGTATCAATTTGAGACTAAAATCTAAAAATGTAAAGGAATAATGGAAATGGTAGCTCAAAACTAAAACTATTTTGCGATAACTTAACCAACGTGTGTTCTCTATTAATTACTACGATATAAATTACAAGCGCAAGTTAGGCAACCCGCTAGTTTATGTGTTTGCCTAACCTGTGCCTTTAATTTATGCCGTATTTCTAGAAGGCAACTCAAAATTCATATTGCAAGAGATTGCGATATCTAAATTGTTATTGATGGGTTCTGAATCAGAGATGTATAGTCGGATGTCGTCTTATTTGACGGGTACGAGTCCAAAGTTAGGTAAAATAACAAGTTGAACTAAGATGAGCGACCACGTGCTCAAGAAACCAGTGACCAAAAACAAGTGTCGAATTAAATGTAGCTATATACTAAAGTACAAAAAGTAAACCTCTTTGCTGTTAACTAAAAATCAACATTTATTTAGCAATATTTTGCATGTTTAATCTCAGTATTCTTAATATAAATCAAAGACGAGACAGCTAGAAGATTATTATTGCATTTAATTTGCACGAGAAATTCAATTTTATTTTTAAATATTTGAATTTAAAAAAGAGTTATTCAAATATTAAAATAATTATATTTCTACTGAAATACTAATAACTAAAAATGCAGTGTTAATTATGTATTTGAAATAACTTGAACAGAAAGGTGAATCAGGTATAAAGCTTAAAATAGGTTAAACACAAACCGGAGTGACTCACGCACAAACTAAACATAAAATGATCATTACTGAATAACATCGACTAAAAGATAAAATTTCAATTAGCTTTATATTTTGCACACAATTAAAAATGACTCAAATAGACAAATATTATTGCACTTAATTAACACGGACCACTTGATTTTAATAAAACAGTTTAATCGCTGTTGTCGTCATATTCCTCGTCTTCACTGTCAGATGAATCATCACCCAAATTAATTATTAAAGGTTCCACCTTGTCAACTATAATTTCACTATACCACCAAGATTGTATAAGGTCTTCTGTACGTCGTACACAATTTTGCGATTCAATTTTACCGCATTTATTTAAAGCTTTTTCCCACATTTTTATAACTTGCTCATCAGTAAAACCTTCGCGCTCGATAGGTTTGTCGTAGTAGAGATTAGTATTCGCCCAAATTAATTCTATTGCGTCACTTTTTTTTTGGCACCACTGGACATTGTAAGTGCTATCTCTTTTTGTTTCACAAGTAACCGCATGCATTTCATAAACTTTAGAGTGGCAATCTGCAAGACTTGCGCTCGCTCTAATAGCCTATACGAACTAAGGAACTAGAAAGAGATAATATAACTATACAAGTGTTGTGGTACTGCGAAGGGCCACCCGTCAAATAAGACGACACCCGACTATAGTTAAGTGATAGTGCGTGGGAGCGCTATCTTCCTGGTACCTTGTGTATTTAAAATCCACTTCCTCATTTACGTATGGAGATGTATCACGAAAAAAATTATATAGATTTCTCTTATTAAGGCCATGTCGGTTTGTTACATTCGAATACAAATTATTCGCACTTTGTTTGCTCGGAATGAACATTACTTAATCCAGTAAATTTTAAATTCATAATGTCGCCAATAGCAGTTTAGATATCGCAGCATCTTGTGATATATATTTTAGGTTGCCTATGTCTGGAATGCCAGACTTATATTCTCTTATGAGTCACCCGGTATATTACCGATTAATCATTCTTCTAGATACGTGGGCTATTTTCAATTCAATCTACCAATGCTAATGCTGCGTGACTACGACTTGATCCAGCAGATAGTATTGAAAGATGCTAAATTCTTCCCCGAACACAGAATGTTTGCATCACCATCTGCAGATCCACTATGGGCAAAGAACATCTTCGCCATGGAAGGTAACTATGTGTAAAATGCCTGAAACGTTCCATTATTTTAAAATTACAGGCGGAGCTAGTTGGAAAGAAATAAGAACGGCGGCAATTTATTCCTTTTCCGATGATCGATTGAAGATTATGTTTAACATCCTCGACAGATGTGCCAAAAGATTTGTAGATTATTTCGCTGGACCGAATGTCGGCTTAACGATGGAAGTAAGTGATGCCTTCAATAGGGTTACGAACGATATTATAGCTGCGACTATTTTTGGACATTCCTGCGATTCGTTACGAGACAGAAAGAATGAGTTTTATGTAATGGTTCACGAAGCAGTCGATATAAGCGGGAAACGCTACGATTTCTTCATGGCATCCATTCATCCCGCATTGCCCAAGGTATGGCCAATCTAATAGATTTCATCAAATGTCATCACGATGACGTGGTTCAAAATTGCAGGAAATTGACCCTGTTGTGATTTAAATTTTAATTTGGTAAACCAAAATGTTTGTTTTCAACATAATGGAGTTCCTTCACATTGCCGATTCGTTTCTTCAATAGATAAGTGAGACGGTGTATATCCTTCTATTTACATATTTACCTACTAAGTTACATTTTGTTATTTGACATCAGACAGAAATGGAATGTGAATAAATATATAAGTTGAATATTCCTTCCTTCCTAACTATTTACTTAATAATACTTCTTTTTAGTGGTATGATGTTCGTTTTATAAGTGAAACCACTACAAAGTATTTCAAGAGGATCGTGGAACATACCATTCACAGTCGAGATGCAGGAGAACAAGCACAGCAAGACATCATATATGAACTAATGGCTTTTCGTGATAAAAAGCCTACAATTACCAATGAAGTGATCACTGCTATAGCGGTGGAATTTTTCATAGCTGGCTTCGATACAACCTCCAGGGCTATGACTTTCACTGCCTATGAATTGGCCTGTAACCAAAAAGTTCAGGATAGACTGCGTGTGGAGATTGACGAGATATTTAACAATCATAAAAACATTACCTACGATGCGATCAAAAATATGAAGTACATGGATATGGTTGTTTTGGGTAAGTCTTTAAAGAATGGTGATTATGTAAGGTGTAGTATTAAATGTGGATTTTTGTATGCGTAGCAGAGAGCTAAAATTTCATTGGTGTCCATGAATAAATCATAAAAAAATTATAGGGAAAGTCAGATAAGATATCCACTTTGAACGTCTAACTATTACCGGCAGCTTTTAGTATTTCTGCAAATTTGTGAATTCCGGTTACAAGAGTAAAAGTAAAGGGACAATACATCTGTATCAGATGATATGTGGCATGTTTAGTCTTTACTGTCATTCCAGATAAATATCTATAATTTACAGACCTACCTACATTATTAGCAATATTTTGCAGAAGCAGTGCAATTTTGGAAATGCTGAGCACGAATATGAACTCAAAACTCGCAAATTAGCTCTAGTTTATACTATATTGGAAGAAGAGGGTGGGGCTATGCTGAGAATTGATTGTCTCCACCGGAAGTCCTAAATTCATACCTACTAAAGAATCTGCACACCCACATAAAATTTCCCAGAATGAATTCGATGATCTAGTAATAGATTTGGAATTACCCAAAACTAAAGCTGAGCTGTTAGGGTCCAGCCTGCAGCAATAATCTTCTAGAAGAGAATTTGTATGTAACTGTAATTCATGCTCGCCAAATAGATCAGATTCGAATTTTCAAAATGGCACACAACGTTATTGTTTGTGTTGATATAGTGGGTCTAATGACAGCACTACAAATTGACTGCAGAGATGACAGTTAAAAGCTTTCTTAATTTGTCCAAGTTGAGCTTAAAATCTGTACTACTCGGGTACGCACCAAAGAATCCTACATAACATGCGAAAACTGTTACACACCATCAACTCAATTATAAGCTGCTCTGATGACCTGAAAGATGGGGGATGGGGCTACAGTACGGTTACATAAAGTTTTGCGGTCTCCTCCTTCCGTGGGAAAGCCGTACCAGGACTTACCACCGCAAAAGAAAGTATGGCCCCTCATGGCAGTTACTTGAACTAGGGAAAATGAATATACTTAACAAATCACCTGTAAAAGCTAGCAAGATATTGCCCCCTCCTGTTTATATCAAACTTGAACATATGGAATATGGATAGAAATTGGGTGGGATTTTTGAACATGATAAATTGCCAAAACTTTCAGTTGCCAAAATCAAGGAAGATGTGTTTGTCGGTCCACTGGTAGTACGTCAGCTCTTTCGAAATCAACGTCCTTGTGATGTCCTCAAAGGCGGCTTGGAATGCTTTCCAGCAAGTGGCTACAATCCTTCTAGGAAGCAGTAAGAGTGACAATTACCAGGAGCTTGTAGGATCCCTCTTGCAGAGACTAGGATGCAACATGGCATTGATATTACACATTTTGGACGCTCGTCTCGATTTATTTGCGGCTAAGTGTGGTAATGGTAGTAAAGAGCATCGGGAACGGTTTCATCAGGACATTTCTACCTTAGAAAAATGATACCTAGGGAAATGAGATGTAACAATGCTAGCAGACTATTATTAAATCAGCGAGAGAGATGCTTCATAATCTTTAGTCAGCCTATCCGGAGACTCTTTCTTTATTTCACCTTGTATCCTTCGAACCACTTTCTTAAAATGCCTTATTAAAAATAACACCAAGACAATTTTAAGAAATAGTTTCTCTTGCCAAGCTTATAATTTGAATTTTTTCAACCCATCTAAGTTATTTATCAAAATGAACCTCCCAAACTTTTCATGTTAACAAGAAAAACGTGCCTTTTGAAAATGATTTTGTTCTCATCCTTCATAAAGAAGAAGATTTATTATTATTTCTAAACCACTCATTTCAGACCGTACCTGTAAAAGACTAGTAAATTGCCTTGGATACAATTTTCCTGTTTCGAGTTTCGACATTGCAGGGTAATCAATCAACTTTCGCGCTGCATGAGTTTGGATCATTCTGCTAGTCATGATACAGACGGGAGTTACTCTACAAAGCACTACTTCAACATCTCCATGAATCCGGAAAAGCGTACAGAGCTTGTGTGCCCGGAGTGGTCGACCAAAAATAACATATGCTAGATAAGATGCTTTGTTAGAAACAAACAGTCTGACTGACATGACAGTAGCCTCAATTCCACAGAACTGGTCAACTTATGTCCAGAAGCTGTTGGTGTGAATTTGTGTACATCTAGGAGAAGAAGGGCTGTGAGGATGTAGAACACGTAAGAAAGCACTGCTTGCCCATGGGCAAAGATACATCGTCACTGCACACCAGAACAGTAACAAAAGGTGCTGTCAGTGGTGAATCAACATTTAATGTCAATAATCATGCTGATAATACATACTTATGGTAAAAACTTTCATAGGAAACACTTCCAACAGTAAAACACCCAACCTCTGTTATGGTATGGAGGTATATCTGCCGAAGGAGTTGGTCGACCGGACCGTGGGTCGTGTCGTGTCGTATACCACAAAATACATTGAAGAACTGCAGAATAGTGTTTCCAGATTTGTTTGGAAACATATATATATAATAAAAAATATTTTCGATAGAGCTAAAATGATTCAATCTTGGATGTGGCCTAATAAACTCGATAGAATGCATTGTCACATACCTTAATTCCATCGAAAACTTGTAGCAAAGGATAGTTAACATCATTGACTTATTCGAAGTCCTTATCAATGGCCGGTTTCAGTTCATTTCCAAGGAAGAACATGGAAAGTTCCATACCAAACAAGTAAATTAGTCATCGAAAACCAGGGTTGGCCGATAAAGTATAAAATTAACTAGTATGTTTTGTAATATCGCCGGTGTCGACTTAAATTACAATAATAATATGTACGTAGTTTTGAATAATATTTCAAGTTGATTTTCCTTAACAAGTAGAATTACTATATTACTACACATTGATGACAAAATAATTAAAAATATAATTTAATGCAAGTTTTCTCTGGACCTTAAATAATGCAAGACTTTTTTATACCACTGTATGTGCAATATTTTATAGAATCTAACTAGATTTTCCTTGGTTATCTTGCAGAGGCTCTTCGCAAGTGGCCACCCTTTGCAGTTACAGACAGAAAATTAAGACACTCTTATATTATCCGACCTACTAGACCGGAAGAGAAATATGTAAATCTAGAAGGGGACATGGTCTGCATTGTACCAATTTTCGCCATCCACCGAGACCCCAAGCATTACCCCAACCCCGAAACGTTCGATCCCGAACGGTTTGTAAACTTGTCGATAAACGCAAATATCCGCAACTATTTACCTTTCGGCAACGGCGTAAGAAAATGCATTGGTAAGACATAGTATAACATTCAGTATAGATACTATAATAGTATTGCATTCTAGGTAACCGTTTTGCCTTTATGGAAATTAAAACTGTCATGTTCTACCTTCTGAGAAATTTCAAACTTGTAACTGTGGAAAACAAGACGCAAATTCCTTTAGTTTTATGCAAGAAACATGTAAATGTCGTCCCCGAGAAAGGAGTCTGGTTAGAGTTTGTACCTAGGAGCGATTTTTAATAGTTATGAAATCCAATTATTTTATTATTAAGTTTAGGACATTTTATGTGGATATTTTATAAATGTGTTTAGTATATGTTACGTAAAAATAATTGTCAACGTTTTAGAATAATGGAAGTTTTTATATTTCACTGATTTTATACTAAACAGTCTTAAGTGCTTACGTTTTAGAGACATGCTTTTTATCAGTTTTTGTTAGCAACATTTTGCTGCTTGATGTAATACCTAATACATAACTCTGCAGATCTAGAAAAAAATTAAATCAACGGTGTTTTTATATTTCGGACAAGCCTATTTACCCGCAACCAAAGTTACACCTTTCAGTGGAATAAAGTTTTTACCAAGAAGAAATTGTGTTTTACTATATCATTCATTAACATAGTGTTTTACTAATTTGAAGTATACCATTGATATCTTGGAAATGGCAAGGTATAGTTTCAGTTAAGCAGAACGCTTTTCTAAATTCAATCGTGCACTGAAAACGCCAAAAAATACTAATAATATTCTAAGGTTTCGTAGTGCAGTTACAAACGCAATTGGGCTTAGGAAAAATCAAAATATTCCAGACGCCAAACTTAAACCTCCTAATGTTCAGTAGAAGATGCCGTTATACCAGTATTCCAACATCCCACATTGTACGCCGAAGAATTTAACAGCCCCCACTGCTTATGGAGATATGGCCGTATACATATCAATGGAGTGAAACTCCTTCACTGGATGGAAATCAATAATATACAGCTGATTTTTGACGCAAAACAAAGAGGCACCTTTCGCTCTGCAAGATGGAACCGCAATTACTACCCAGACCTTGCAATGGTTAGCTACAACCAACAGCAACAGCCAATGAAGGCCTCTAAAGAGGTGTTAAAATAATTCCCACACTCCCAAGATCGCCGTTGACATATGAACGAAGATACCAATTATACATTCCCTACCCAAACCCAGATGTAATTTCCGAAAGGCTGATTGGGAGGGCTTTAAAGAACAGACTGGAGTATTAGACGGATAGAACCGAAAGTATTCAACTCCGACCGATTCGCTAAAATTATGACTAGTGCGGCTAAGAAACGCATTCGTAGAGGAGTCCGACATTCGTATATTCCCTTTTGGAATGAGCTGTATGATGAATACCAACAAAATCGTAACCCAGACATAGCTGATTCTCTACTTCAAACACTCGGCGAAGCTGAACTCCAACGCTGGAAGGAGACCGTTGAGAACCTAAATTTCACTCATAGTAGCAGGAATGCATGGATTCTTATGAGACGACTCGATCACAAACTTGTTACCTCGAGTACAACAAAGGTCCGCAAACCCGAAAACATCGCTAGCAGAAGCAAGCAAACGTCCAAAATTACACTAGAATGGAAATAGGTGCAGGAAATTAGAAACCAACTAAGACTTATAAATAAGCGTGCGCAACAAAACTTGTAGTGCACGGCCGACTTCGGTCTTTCATTTGTACAGTTACAAATCCATCCTGGTTTTCAAAATATCGAACAAATTGGTTGGCACATTTGGTCATTAGACCAAACATAATTCTCATTTTGCTGCTCATAAAGGAAGGGCTCAAAGTGGCTCTCATGTTGTGCCAACCATCACCACTTGTAATGACAACCAAATACAACAACCAGATTACTATTACCTGAAGAATTCGATCGTAGCTCATCTGACTTGGTTCTGGGTGGGATAATTCTTATATATTCCAGGTGTGAATTTATTTTAGGAGCCTGATGATTAAATGTAATTTATCAAGGTTAAGGCAAATGTATAATTTGAAACACCCTGTATATAATATATTCCTGTGTTCCAACAAGCTCTAATAAAGACAACTTTACTTATTTCTAAATTTAGTAAAGCTATATTTGAACTACCATATGCAAAAATGATTGTTTAACCCCATTTAGATCAAATACGTAATAGTTTATTTTATGAGCGAATGTTTGGCAGCGTTTTAATATTGCGGGGATTCTGTTCTTAACCAGCTATAGTCACATGTGTTAAGACTGTAAAATAAATTGAGTTATTGAAACAAACGCTTCTGCTTCCCTTAAAGTACATTAGCGCAAGGTTCACCCTAAATATTTTCTAACAATATTGTTGCTTGTGTAGGAATACTTTCACATTTATTCTATGGTCGTATAGTTGTCAATAAAGCTGTTTTCTAAGTATTAGCTCCCCTTGTCTAATAAATTATATTTATTGTTATGCCTTTCCAAGAGCCGAGACTCGTCGCAGAGCGGTGTTTTTAGGTAAGAGTTAGGAAAATTAGGGTAGTGGGTCCGAAACGGCCAAAAGGGTGCCGTCTCATACGTGTTCAGAGTTCGCGCGTTCAGTAAGTGTATGAACAGTATATGTTTTGTTTAGTTGATAAATGCACTGAAGTGATGTTTACCTATGTATGTATTGGCTACCTATAAGGTAGTGGAGTTGAGCGAGATGAGTAATTGTTGGTTGGCTTCCACCTGGTTGATCTATGCATTGCTCTTTGCAGAGTGGCCCGTGGAGAGCCTGTCTGTCACTCTTTTCCTCGTGAGGTACGTACGGCGACCGGCAGAGGTGTTTGGGAATCACAATGACATGGGTCTTCCCATTGCCCGGTATAACATTCGGTTACCAGGCACCCGTTATAGGTTAGGTACAACAATCAAGATCTACTAAAGACGGCCCTATCAAGGACACCCCACCCTGAACGAGAACTTGTTATGTTCGTTTAAAATTTGCCGCTCTATATGAATTAATTCCGTAATTTGTTTGCCGCTTCGTAAGAATTAATAACGTTATTTTAATTGCAGTCTTATTTTGGGTTACCGTTTCGCTATTTTGTTTTCTTTCTGGGTTTGAGTTATGTTGACAGTTCCCTCTTGTAGACTCAAAATTACCGAAGGTTGTTTTTCTCGCGCGCAACCTTAAACACTTCTCAGAATTCCCCTGTAGCCGCGTCAGCATATCGCCTCCCGAAGGTTTTCTCGAAAGTCCCACGTGTTAATTTTCTTTCTAGAACATTTCATCACATGTCGAAATCGGCGGCCTTCAGTTCTTTTAAACGAATCCAGACATCATCAAAGTAAACTAGCAGCATAGAAAACGTCAAATTCTAAGTGAGTTATGTTATTTCTACAAACATGTATCTTTGCACCACTATGAATTAAATGGAATTTCTCAGAATTTTAACTCGTGAACTATCGAATTTGCACCTACAGGGTGTAACTAAAACGTATCTACGTAGGCAGTAGAATAACGAGATTGGGTCTATAGATTATATATTTACAAATTAAATATGCCTTACTCACTGACATATCCGAATGCAAATAAGAAATATTTTGTATTGTGGATACTTGAGCCAGAACAGTTGTTGAGTAAGAGTGATCTAAACAAATTCAAAATAATGAGTTTGACGTGATGTGCAGAAAATTTACAGCTTGCTGCTAATGTAAACTTCAATTACTTTTTTACACGTAGAACTAAATATATGCTGATTGTTTGAAAATTTTATTATTTTTTTACGGAAAACTGTCAAATTTTGGAAGCAGATGCCACAATTCGCTACCATCTGTCTTGATCTATGACCTGTTTAGATATTTCCACGATTTTTAAAAACTCCCTGCTCGATTAACTATGTACTTCTTAATACTGACTAGCTAAACGTACGGGCTACGCTCCACGCTTTATTTAGTATCTTATTAAAAAATAATAATAATAAATAAAATGTGTCAGCGTATGAGACCTGTGTTATGCGTCCAGTAATTTTCAAAATAACAGGATTGTTTACAGACAGGTGCCAGAGAGAACAACTGACCTATATGAAAACAGATATTGTAAAAACATAAAATATATTCATGCAACTACAGAAAAGCTATAACAACCTGGATAAAAATAGAATGTTGATATATTTTATATTAGAACTTCTATGGCCAAAGGCAGGACAAAATCATTATATTTGAATTGTATTTGACGTTACAGCATTAAAAACTAATGGCCCAAAGAATATTTTTGATAATTGATCAATGAACAAATGCCAATTTAATCAACTGTCAAATTAAAATTGTTTATTCGTCTGTCAAAATCTGTTTAATCTGGATTTTATTATTTATTAACTTTTTAAAATGCAGTTTATTGCAAGGAGATACGCTTTGAGGTTAAGTTCACTTTACTTGTGTTTGCATTCCAAGAAATATAGACAAAATACGACCGGCAAGTAACATGACAGCTACGACATGCCTTGCAGCACTCACAGCCAAACCTAATTTCAAAACTTTTTGATCGTTTGTTATATTTTTATTTTTCTCATCACAATATCAGCCTATCTAAGACAGCAAATCAGCAAATTACAATATCAATTTACGGCATTAGTAAAAAAATTTAAGTATATTTGCGGTATTTTATAGTAATTACAGTTAAAAATAACTAAGTAATGTTAAATGCTACATGTAATTAGAAATTATTGACTTATTTATTTACTTCCTAATCATATCAACCAAAATATTCCAGAAAAACGGCAATTGATTTCATTCATCCAGCTGTCTGTGTGTTTATAAATTTGCAGACGTTGATATCTTCCTTATATTAACGTTTCTTTAACGAAAATTTAGATTAATATTGAGCGATTGGTCCGAATTGTATAAATTATATATCTGATTTTCTTATTTTCATAGAAGATTGTATTGGCTTGATCTACACATACGCAGAGGTAGGTGTTCTATTACAGTTAGTTCTGATACAACAAGTTCTAGGCGGGTAGAAAAGGTACGGTATTAATATATGGAGAAATAGATTGTACATGAAAGAATTTTCAGTAACTGCAAATCTTGTTTGTTTTTACATTCACACTGACAGCGGGGTGTCACATATACCAGAATATATTTTAATTTAGTGAATTTACTAAAATCCCTAGTAGCCCAGTGGTAAGAGAGCTAGGCTCGCAATGCGAAGTCCTCGGATCGAACCTTGGGATAGGCAGAAATTTTTCTGTAATTCCTAAGGTCAGTATCGAGCTCGCTAATCCATTCGACGTTGGGTTACAATTAACGGCGCTTTTCCTAACCACTGGCTGACCAGGAGAAGTAACAAGGCCACACACAACAGCATACACAATTAAAACAAATACTGAAAATGGATAGAGCGAATGTAGTTGAGGGGAGCGGGAGGTGCGTGATGCAAGTCCAAATGGGACCCATCACCTTCAATTAATCCCGAATGTATGAATGGCAACGTCGACACCGTAAGGTAAAAGAGGAATTGGTAAGGAAAAAAAAAAGAATTTACTGAAAATATTGATTTCATATTATCCCATCCGTTATCGAGTTTTACAAGTAACAATGGTTTTTAACGTAATAGTTTAGAGATGATACATCCATTTCTCTATAGAAATGAAATAACATTTAATCTATTGGTTCTATCTAAAGTGTGCAGCTAAAAATAATATTAAACAGTATAATATGTTCTCCTGTAACACTTGTAACATTCAGTTTATTTTAGGCCGTATACATTAAAGTTTATCATAGAAAAATGTGGTTGATAATTTGTGTCAGCATTCTGTTAGTAATCATATATTTTCTTGGTCTAAAACCCTTTAATTACTGGAAGGATAAAGGCATTTTGTATATAAAACCATGGCCCATAGAAGGCAATATGGGCCCCCTTGTACTTCAGAAACAATCCATGCCAGAGTTAACGAGAAGCATATACAATGCTTTTCCAGCAGAAAGATAAATTATTACTAATAGTGAGTATTTTCGTTACCTATTACTGTTTTTATTTTCCTCCTATTAATTTCCATTCCTTATCTGTGCCCAATCCATTGCTGCTAGTTTTGCTTCACATATATTTCCTAATTATTTTATTGTGCTTTCTTCTCGCTTTACTGTTATTTGTTCTGTATGCTTGCTGCCTTCTATGCTTGTGCGTTCCAATTATATTATAAGAAAGTTTATGTTACTTGTTTAAGTTTCTATTCATTGATAATGGTTTAATTGTAGATATTTTGGAATGTATCAATTTTTTCAACCAACGCTAGTCATACGTGACTTGGACTTAATAAAAAGAATAACAGTCAAGGAATTCGAAATATTTCCAGAACATCGCACCTTTGTTACTGAAGATGTCGATCCCCTATTTGCCAAGAACCTCTTCAGCATGTCAGGTTTGAATTAATATAGATGTATGTGGTAGGTAACTTTAGTACTTTTGTGAACTTGGAACTATTTTTATCAATAGCGGGCTGCTTTCTTAAAAACATTAGGTAATAATTATGCGTTGGCTTTAGCCTTGACAAATTATGTAGTCATCAGACTCCTAAAGTAATTTCTCACCCGGAATATACTAGAATTGTCTCACCCAGAACCAAGCCAGATGAGCTACGGTCGAATTCTTGGTAATAGTAATCTGGTTGTTGTATTTGGTTGTCATTACAAGTGGTGATGGTTGGCACAACATGAGAGCCACTTTGAGCCCTTCCTTTACGAGCAGCAAAATGAGAATTATGTTTGGTCTAATGACTGAATATGCCAACCAATTTGTTCGATATTTCGAAAAACAGGGTGGTTTTGTAACTGTAGAAATGAAAGATGCATTTTCGAGATTTACTAATGATGTTATTGGAACAACCGCCTATGGTGTTACTTGTGATTCTTTGGAAAACCAAAGCAATGAGTTTTATTTAATGAATGAATTTAAAGAAGCAAGCGATTTCAGCGGATTTAGAGCTCTGAAGGTGTTTCTTCATGCAATTAGTCCTGCTCTTATGTCGGTAAGGCGATAACACATGGGACACGAGCAATACAGTAATTTAAATGGATTCAATTATACCTTACACTCAATTTATTTCGCAGATATTCAAAATTAAAATAATGTCCAAAAACACTGAAACATTTTTCCGGAAACTCATAAAAGAGACCCTAACAGTACGCGAGGAAAACGGGGTGGTTCGACCCGATATGATCCATTTATTAATGGAAGCCGGAAAAGGTCGTTTGAAGTATGACGACCAAAGTAACGTTGTGGATTCGAGTTTCGCAGTAGTTGAAGAATCAGAAATGGGAAGAACTCAAAGACGACCAAAGGCAGACATAACAGATGAAGACATAACAGCCCAGGCTCTTATTTTCTTTCTTGCTGGATTCGATACCTCCTCTACGTCCATGTGCTTTGCAGCCTACGAGTTAGCTCTTAATTCAGATATACAAGAAAAACTTCGAGAGGAGGTTGATCGCGCATTGGAAAAGTGTGATGATGGTCAGATTACATACGAGGCCTTAGTGGGGATGAAGTACATGGATTTAGTTATAATAGGTAAGCGATTCTCAATTGAAAAACACTTCCATAAATGTATATATATTTACGAAAATGGCCGCCTATTGCGTTTACCGACAGAAAGTCAATTAAACCTTTTACAATTGAACCCAAACTACCTTGGGAGAAATCCGTCGAATTTGATGCAGGCACGTTGTGTTGGATTGCAATTTATCCTATTCATAGGAATCCCGAGTACTACCCCAACCCAGAAAAATTCGACCCTGAAAGTTTTAATGATAAGAACAAACACAAAATAAAGCCTTTCACATATTTGCCTTTTGGTGTAGGACCAAGGGGCTGCATTGGTAAGTTGATCTTAAATATATTGTTCACCCATTACTTCATTATCAGCATCATCTACAAGGTTTCCGGCTTCTATTCTGTTCGCTCTTTTGCGACATTCTATATCAATTCATGCGCATTTAACACTTCTATTTTGCTTCTTAAGTATTGAAGTTCATGTGATTGAGATGCTTGTGAAATATAATTTGTTGATACTTTTTAGGTTCCCGGTTTGCTTTACTTAAAAATAAATTGATCCTGTTCAATATTTTGAGCAAATTTGAAATCTTACCCGTAGAAAAAACACCCATTCCATTGGTCTTCAGCAAAAAGCGTTTATTTCCGTCGCCAGAGGAAGGATTTTGGTTAGGACTTAAACCAAGAACAAGATAATTAGATTTATGCATTTACCTTAGTAATGTATTTAATACATAAACTGTTTATTATGATTTTCTGATTACATTTGAATTGTTCAATTCCTGTATTTTAAAGAAGCGGTGCGGATACATATATCGGGTTACCACGGGACAGGTAACATCATGTAACTTTCTGATTTTGAACCTTTTATTTTGAAATTGTAAACTAAGCTAACCTTCGATATAATTTCCGGTTTGACCGGAACTGATATCAACTATTTATTTTTATATATTGTTTGAGGCTTTCGCGGTTTCTCGAACTGTCAACACTATGATTAATTTTCGGCTTGGACTGCTTCGTCGATTAGAGGTCACGCTCAGCAAAGGCAGAATTACTGGTTACTGTTTGTGAACTGAATAAGATTATACTACGAGGACTCTGAAGATGCAAGCTGCAATGTCTTGCGAAACGTTAGTTTGTTTAGATTCGCAAACAATAACAGTTTTTGTTTTTTCTTGTGGAGTTGCTAAAAAATTTTGTATTACTATAGTACATGTAAAGAATTTATTAACACTGCTAGAATTTTCCGGGGAAAACCGGAAGTAGGGAAACCCGGAAACAACTTTGCAATTTCAAATGGTATCTTTAGTTAGGGATTTTAAAAAGTATTCTTTCTTTGGATTTTTTTGATACCTCTTACGGTTGAGGAATGTGTTTAAAAAAGAAAAAAGAATTAGGTAATTTACTTCTTCCTGTTTTCTTGGTTAGAGATGTTCAAAATATCTACCGCCTCATTTAAACAATTCCGAGCTTTTTTTGCAGCGCTGTCGTTGCTTAGAGGACTTCGATGAGAAAGAACGGCAAGCATCTTGAATTCTTTGTATCATGTCCACCCTTGTGGTGGGACGTTGTTGATAGCCGAGATCTTTCAATCGTCCCCACAAGGAATATCCTAACATCGTTAGATCGAGAGAAATCGGTGACCATGCAACAGGACCTTCCCTACCTGTCCATCTTCTGGACAGTTGTTCTACGAAACGACGACCAACAATCGAAAAATGCACTGGTCATCCCTTCTGTTGCAGCCACATGGAGGCCCTCGTTGCTAATGGAATACTTCTAATAGCTCGCCAAAAACATTATCAAGAATTTCGGCGTGCATTATTCCATTTAAAGTTCCTTTGAAGATGCAAGATCCAATAATTCGATCTCTGACGAAACCACACCAAACATTGAGGTTACACTTGTTTTGGTTGTCCACTTCCCCCAACTACCTTGGATTTTCTTGGAAAACTTTGCTAGAGTGATGTACACGCTGTGGGTACGTTCTAGCGTAAAGACGCTCAGCAACCCTAAAATGTTAACCGCAATTACCCAATGCCATCAGCGTATCAAATCCTTCTTGGTTAGAAAAAGATTCTGTTTAATATAACAACCAATTTTCAAATTTCCTATTAAAACATCTTGCATTAGAGTTTTGTTTACTTCTACCCATTGAAAATATTAAGAAAATTATCAAAATGTATATATACTGCTCAACAAAATTAGGGGAATACTTTTTTGGGCGCCTATAAGTTTTCCAGGAAATGATGGGAGCAGGATTTTTCTTGTTATATTATTCTCTAGACCATTATTGACAAAGTGCAAAAAGAATTACGGTGATTCGTTTGCTCGTTTACATCGCAGACACCAAAATGTAAAGAAAGTCTCAAAACAAAGTGGTTTTCGACCACAAAGCAAACATGTGAAACTTACCAAATTAGTCATTGGACACAGTAGAATCGTCAGTTTTGACTTTTTCAGTGCTTCTGAGTCAAAATGCGTTATTCAAGTGAAATTGAAGTCGCGAGGGCTGTTGCTTTGCTTGAAGATGGTCGATCTATGCGATATGTAGCAAACCAGCTTGAATCGACTCCATCTGTTATCTGCAGAGCTTGGCATAGGTACCAAGAAACGGGTAGATATTCCAGGAGAATTGGATAAGGCCGTGAGAGAAAAACTACCCCTCTGGACGACTGGTATATTGTTAATTCTTTTCTTCGCCGACGAACTGCTATTGCTCATAAGCTACACAATCTACTCCGAAATGCCACCGGTGTGACAATTTCAGATCAGACGATTAGAAGACGACTCAAAGAAGTCAATATGACTTCTCGCAGGCCTGTGCAAGCTCCTCGCTTGAGCAGGAATCACAAAATTAGCCGTCTAAACTTTGCCCGCGAACATGTGCAATGGCAACTTCGACATTGGAGGTCTGTGTTTCTTACAGACCAGTCGCGGTTTTGTCTAACGTGTTGCGATGGTCGTACACGATTGTGCAGACGTCCTGGAGAGCGACACACTACCGCGTGTATACAGGAAGTGAACCAATTCGGAGCTGGATCGGTCATGGTGTGGGGTGGCATTAGTATAGACAGTCGCACAGACTTCGTTGTCGTTCCCCAACGTCTCAATGCACAAATTTATGTTGAGACGATTATTCAAGAGCATATTGTGCCATTTGCGAACAAACTCGGTGATGGATTCATCCTATAACAGGATAATTGTAGAGTTAGTACCGCTAATTTAACAACAAACATCCTCCAGGAACAAGAAATTCAAGTGATGGGGTGACCAGCCATGAGTCCAGACTTAAATGCCATCGAACACGTTTGGGATTTACTCGACAGGTGCATTAGGAAGCGTCCTGCTGCACCTCAGACTCGTCAGGGGTTGGCTGAGGCCCTTGTGGAAGAATGGCGAAATCTACCACAAGACATGTTAAGACGTCTTATTTGCAGCATGACCCGACGTTGCCAGGCTGCTATTGAAGCTAGTAGATGGAACACGCGGTACTAAAGCTTGGTATTTGGGCTTTAACAGAATTTCCATTACATTTTAAGTGATACAACACATTTCGATTTTGGTAGTCTTCCCAATAGTTTGGTTTACTCAGGAAACCCGTTTAATTAGAGCATATTTGTTGTTTGTATCTTGTTAAGGAATGTTGAAAGAACAATATACTAAAGTTGGTACTTGCGTCTGCCTTTAATTTGAAAAATTATGCACGGCTAAAGAAGTGTACCCCTAATTTTGTTGAGCAGTGTATTAGTGCATGATTTTATTACAAGACTCTTCTACAAACTCACATTCGGAATCGGTAGTATTCAATCCATTATCACCACCTTCTGAAGTGTCTGCAATTCAATCTTGATCTGTGTCCTCACTATGTCCAGTTGCTCAATTAAAAGCTTCCTCAGATCTAACTTGTGAATTAATATAATTCAACAATTGCGTAATGGGGTTTAAATCTTTATTTACCAACTCAAATCCCTATTGTTGTTTCAACTGACTTAAACGAATTTTGTCTTCTTTCATGCTGTTACCCTTTTAAACAGAATAACGTCCAACTTTTTTTGATCCATCATTCATTCATCAAGTTCGTGACTGCTCCCGCCAAACTCTACCTCTTCAATGTGTTTCTTAAATTATTATCCTGAGATATTAAGTTGCTGGACATTTTTCCCTAAGCCACTTTAATGTTTTGTATAACATTCTGAACCGTTATCTCTGTTGTTGCTGTACAGTTGGGTCAAAGACTATATATAGTCTTTGGTTGGGTGTTGAAACCATAACTCTAAAGTTTGGATTAAAATTAACCCATTCTCGGATGGACGAGAGAGAGAGAGAGAGAGAGAGAGAGAGAACGATATCTATTAGAAGAACCCCTTTTGGTGGTGAATTTTTCACATGCTTTATGAAACATTGTTTGAACCATTCTCAAATGTACCCGGATTACATATTTGAATGGCACAAAACTGCCCGAATTACTGGAGTGTCCGAATTAGCGAAGCTGTATTGTAATTACTGAGCAGAAACGAGAACTGGATATCGAAATAACTGAACAAACCACAAATCACAAGAATCAGAATAACTTAACAACAAATTCTATTGATTAGAACAATTTAATTGAATTATGGTTAATAATTCGATGGCAAGTACCTACTACGATTTTAAAGGCATTATAACAATATCAATTTCTTCTGGTTTTCCTTACTTTCTCGGAAAATTCTAGAAGTGCCAAAAAATTCTTTGCTAATGCTTTGGTAGTACAACTTTTTTCATTAAGTTCACAGCTCATCGCGTTTTAAAAGGAAAAGGGTGGTCGGAAACAGAGTGTATTACAACCCGCTTCCCACGTCGAAACTGCATTCTTTGTTGAATATAAAAAAATATGTTATATCTGAAAGGAACTATTATACAGGGTATCAATTTGAAAACGTTCAATGTGTTACATCTCTGGAAGTCAAATAAGTATTGAGCTATTCTACAACACGGACGGGGAATCATAATGACTCATAAGGTAACCTTCTCTTTCAACACCTTAGGCCCTAGGTATCCCAACAAAAAACTTAAAATGCCCACAACCACTTTGTGATACGTAATTGAAAAGCTCTTACATAATGCTAGTCAATAGTAGCAAACATTTTTTCTCGGCTCGTAATAGAAACATTAAAAATAAAACTCAGTAAGTTCTCAACCAATTATTACAATTCAAATTTCAGAATATTCTTTTAAATGTTCAAAATGATTTCCGTTATTCTCTAGGCAATATTAAAGTCTACTCTTAAATTATCTACGAACATTTTGGAAGGTTTGTTGCGGAATAGCTCAAAACTCCTGAGCTATTTATTATCGCGATGGACACTGAAGCTAAGTTTTGTGGATAACAGATTTTAACCCCATAGAATGAAGTCCAATGGGATCAAAATTTGGAGACCATTCTATTTTTCTGAAACGAGTCAGGAAAAATGTTTGCTACTACTTGATAGCATTGTGTAAAATAAAGTGGGTGTTACCATTTGAAAACAATTTTGGGTACCTTGAGCCTAAAGTGTTGAATGGGGAAGGTTACCGTGTGATGAGTCATGATAATTCCCCCTCCATATTGTAGAAACATTTTCTAAAAATTTACTTCAAGAAATACAACACATTGTACGTTTCCAAATTGGCATCCTGTATTCAGACCAGTTTTTATATGCAGGTATAAAATAATTTTGGAATTGACGGCTTTTCATAAATATAATTTATAACTTAATTTTTATTAACTTTCAATAATGTTTATGGATGTAAGACGAAAAAACTAGTCCATGCATAGAAACATTAAAACAGTATATACAGGATGTGAATTTAAAGACGTATAATGTGTTACATCTCTGGAAATAAAATAGAAATTGAACTTTTCTAGAAAATGTCTACAATATGGAAGGGCAATCGTAGTGACTCATAAGGTAACACATCTCATTCAACACCTTAGGCTCTAGGTACCCTAAAACATTTTTCAAATGGTAACACCTACTTTGTGGTACCTCATTGAAAAGCTCTTACAAAATGGTATTCAGTAGTGCCAACCTCTCCCCCCCCCCCGACTCCTTACGGAGTAAAAATAAAACTCAGGGGATTCTGAACCAATTATTGTAATTAAAATTTAAAAATATTCGATTCGGAGTTCAAAGTGAGTTCCATTATTCTCTTATGTGAATTTTTTTGGTAGCTGGAGCCATAGGGGTTGTTTGGGGTACTTTATGATGAGTCATGATGATTTCCCCTCCATATTACAGACATGTTTTCTAAAAAAGTTCAATACCTCTTCTACTTCAATTAATATAACACATTGTACTTTTCCAAATTGTCAACCTGTATATAGACCGGTTTTTATATGTAGGTACAAAATAATATTAGAATTGCATAATAATACGGCTTTTTCTAAATATAATTTCAACTACTTCTAAGAAGAAGAAAAAATTCCATACATTGAAACATTAAAACAGTATACACAGGATACAATTTGAAATCGTACAATGTGTAATATCTCTGGAAGTAAAATAGATACTGAACTTTTCTAAAACATCTCTGCAGCATGGAGGGAGAATCATAATGTCTCATAAGGTAACTTTCTCCATTTAACCACTTAGGCGCTGGGTACCCAAAAAATTTTTTTCAATGGCTACGCCCACATTGTGATGCCTCATTAAAAAGCTCTTACATCGAGAGTCATAGGTGTTGAATGCGGAAGGGTTACCTTATCAGTCATGATGATTCCCCCTCCATGTTGTAGAAACGATTTCTAGAAAAGTTCAATACCTATTTTAATTCCAGGCCCGGACTGGCCAGGTCGGCTAGTCGGCGAGGGCCCCTGGCTAAGGGGGGCCCCAAAGGGACCCCTAAAAAAAATAAAACTTAAAAGTTAAAAATTAGGCTCTGTCTTTACTAGAGTTGATTTTAAATTTGTAATTATGTCGCAATCGCGTGTACAATTAATGTTAAACAGTTGTATAAACACTATATGCCCTCTGTCCCGGTTGTTGTACAAACATCTTTAACAATCGTAAACCGTGTAGTGGAGGAATTTCTCTTCTCTGTTCCACGGATTATGTTAGTTTCCTGATCTGTATACGTGCAAAGAGAGCTTACACAACCTGCTAATTATAGGTAATTAATAGGCCATTGGCCTATAATCAGAAGAAGAAGATAATAAAAACGGTAAAATTAATTGGACAGTTACAATCATTTGAAAATTAATATTTAATACCTATTTTCTTCTTCCGAATAAAAATGGAAGAATCAACTGAACTCAAAACAATGGCCAAAGCCCTAGTTTCGGTTCAGCAGAAAACTCTTCAGAGGTTATTATTCTTCTTCCTCATGCTATTGCTTGGAAGTTGCTACAGGCACTGCTTAAACAAGTTAGTGAAAAAAGTAATGACAAACACTTCGATGTCTTGTACTCGAAAGCTAAAAATTACACAATTACAGTTAATAGCAGATTATGAGATAATGAGATTGGTGTGGAAATAGAGTTGGGCTTCCAGAAAACAAGAATTTCAAAGGAAAAAGTAATGCCTAGTGAAAATTCAAAAGATGAAATTCCTGGAATCTCAACTTCTCAAAAGTATAAGTTAGTCTTTTTCGTCGATATGTTAGATTGTGCCAGGACGAGTATTGAAGAAAGATTTTGCCCAAACGAACAATATTTTACAAAATTGTTCTCGGATAGATCCAAAGAAATTTAGTGACATTGTAGAGCTTGATAGTTTTCCTACGGGAGTCCTTTCCTGTGTTTCCAAACTTTGTAAAGTAGAAAGAAGTCGGTTATTGATAGAGCTGAAACAGTTTGCAGATCAGTACAACAGTTTTCTAACAGTTAATAAACTGAGGATGGAAAAAAAACTAGACAGAAGAAAACTGTGAAGATGACGATTTAGGATCTGAATCTGAAGAAAAAGAAGAAAATCTTTATGTTTACTGCACTGTCAGAAAACAATGTTTTCAGTGTTTATCATGCGCTTTTTATGTTCTTTTTGAACTCTCACGATCTGGACTGCTTACCAACCTGTATGTAGCTTACAAATTTGTCCTAACTATACCTTGTACTCAAACACCTGTGAAAGAGTATTTTCTAAACTTAAAATAGTTAAGAATCGACTTCTACTGTAAGCCAAGATCTTATGTCCAATCTACTTTTCAAGAACATAGAGAGAGAACTGTTTTATAAATTGGATAAAGATCAAATTATAGATGAAATAGCCAGGACCAGTGAAGAACTGACCGAAAAGCTGTTAAGTTAACTAAAATCATCTTCTGTGCTTAATAATATTTAAAACGTTTGTATTTTTTTTCTGTATTTCTAGCTTTACAAACATCATTTTACCTTTACTTGTTTGCAAGTTAGATTGTTAAATCAAGGAGTAAACTCTAATACATTTTTTTTATTTAACTTGCAAATAATTCATTAGGACAGTTGTTTCTATTTATTATAAAACATGTACTACAATAACTGCTATGATATTGCATTAAAAACATAAATTGTTTCCTTAAGTATGCTTGGCTTATTCATTGACGTTTTCCCTCATCAATGTATGTTTGACTAGGGCGTTTCATAAAATTTAGCTTATGACTGTAATATTGTGGTTTTGTTGCCTGAATTAAAAATATTTCTCACTCTCATGTTCGTAATTAACCACTTGTAGTTAGTAGTTTATTACTAATGTTTTTAAATCCAGTTTTTGAAAAATATAGATATAATTAAATAAGTAATGAAAATTTGTTTAAATATAAAATTAATTATGTTTGATAAAGTTAAAATTATTTTTGCTTACGTTCAATTACTTTTTAAGTGCCAAAATAGAGCAAAATGCTGTTTTCAGGCATGTAATTTTCAAACATTTTCGGGGGGGGGGCGGACCCCCGGCTCCTGGAGGGTCGAAACCCCCCAGACCCCCCGTACGGGGGCCACCATTCAGCTTCTAGCCGAGGGCCCCCAATACAGCCAGTCCGGGCCTGTTTAATTCCAAAGATATAACGCATTGTACGTTTTTAAATTAACACCCTGTGTACCTCAGAGACAAATACAATATTGAAAAGGCACTTGACGATTCCTCATAGAGAAAACTTTATACCTAAGGGGGAAAACTTAGCCCTTTTAAAAAATTTCGATGCCACAAACGTATTATAATTATATCAAAATTATCATAACGTCACTAACAATGCCGTGTAAATGTGCTTGACGACTTGAATCAGTTTATGTTTATATTAAATACCTTTAGAATGTTTCGTCCTATTGAGCATGTGCTAATTTGTACTTCTGCGCGAAGCGCTTAGAAGGTGATAACGTGTTTTCGTTCGATCTACGTCATACAACCTTGGATGAAATTCGTAAACAAACATTCCCTCCAATCATACGGTTCTCACTCAGTTCTCGATGGAATTTTATCACCAACAAAGCACTTGTATTTGTAAAATGTGAAAGTTTAGTGTAGTTTTGGAATGCCGAATTATTATCATTTTTCATTCGACAGCGATAGACTGTCCAAGTTCTTCCGTGTTGTAGGCGACAATTACTTCCTAATCCAGGTAATGACATATTTTCTTAAATATGTGGAAAGAAAGTTCGCCGAACTTCAAAAAAATGCTTAATTTAATTGGTTTTATACAAATCGATAAGATATGTCGGGAATACTTCCGTCAAATTGATATAAAACTGTTTACTTGTTCAATACCTATTCCATTGCTTTTAAATGCTTTCCAAAGTGCTGGGAGTATAGTTTGTTGTAAACAAACTTCTTCAAACAACACCAAACTTGCTTGACAATTCAAAGTTCAAAGTAACGTTGTTAAGGTGCAGATTACAATAATTATTGTTACAGTTATATTATAATTTCTATAAATTATAAAAAAAATTGTATTATTGAGTAATGTTTACTTTCAGAACAGAATCAACAAATCTTTAGCAGAAACCCAAGGATTAAAAAAATGCTGCTGCTTATTGTAGTGGTTTTGATCCTAGTGATAATGCTGGTATTATATCGAATAATTTCCAAACCTCACCAGTACTGGAAGGAAAAGGGCATCCGCTATGTAAAACCTTGGCCCTTGTTTGGTTGCATGGCTTCCAACTTCTTTCGAATTAAAGCTTTCGCTACGATACTACAAGACTTATACAATACATTTCCAGAACAAAGGTAAAGTTTTTTATTTATATTTTAGAGATCGTTGACTTATCTGAAATAAAAAAACTAAATATTTATGTAAGAGGCGAGTATAACTATTTATTTGAGTTACTGGCCTAGTGCAAAATGATCAGTTTTATACTTTAATTTAAAAAAGCTTCATGGTGACATCATAGTCCTGTGAACATATGACCTTTTAATGTACGCAAGTGTAATACCGCTCTGTGGAGGTGTATAGAGGGGTAGCAGAAGGGGGAGAACTAAAGGGGAAGACAAAGAAGGAAAGAGAGCAAAATACAAGGTTTGCATTTGAAGGCCATTGTTGGGGAAATTATGATAATATACATTAAAGTTGGTATGTACATGTGGCAAGCAACGTAAATCACTGCTTGTTGCTTATAATAAAATAATTAATTGCTAGTCACAATGACGCAACCCAATGCAAAAATAATAACCTCGGAAAACATACACAATAAATCTCGAAAGAACCATGTAATTATAGGTTATGTTATAAATATAAATAAGACCATAGCTGTGCAGCTAATAAAATAACTATAATAATCAAAGTTTCCCAAAAAGAAAGGGGCTTCGATATCGGGCAAATAGCAAACTTAAAACAATTGAAATCGCAAATTTTATTCAGCATTAATTCGTTTATAGAAAGCAACGCCCAAATAATACGCGACGGGGCTCAAACTCGGGATTTCGGCGTTTTTTGGGAGTTATTTAAACGGCCAGCGCTTCCGATATCGCTTGCTGATTTCGGAGGGAGTGGTGTTGATAGGCCCGCCATTGTGTCGAGCCCGGTAGACAAAAATCGACCCCCCTCTGTTTTAGAACATTCGCCACTTCGGCCGGTTGCAATGGTGCCCGGAGGCCGGCAAGGTCAGAAAAAGTCCTTAAAAAGTTTAAAAAATCGACCCTGCTTAAAAATTCCGAAAATTTTAGGGGGTGAGGGGTTGATTCTGTATTTTATACTCGGAAAACCCAAACGGGGGAACGGTAGAGTATGGCACGAGTTTTTTTTTAAGCGTCACCCCTGCGCTTACGAAGATAGTGTCGGCTGACCATATCGAGATCGGCAGTACGACGGTAAACCGCATCCAGATAACTCGCTTCGTTTTCCGCTAGCGGCCGTTTCCGGTCAGAGAAACAAAGGTTTTGGCTTTTTTTTGAGAAATCGATATAATTTTTTGACGCTTGTATTTTACAAAGTAGACGAGCTCAAAAAGTGCACCATTAGAGAAAACTTCACGAATAATACCAAGTAATTTAGAATCGATCGGGTAATGTAGTCCGCCGGAAAATTGTATATAAACGGCATTAACTCCGAAACCACGCCACGTGGGCGGTAGATGCCACCTTCAGAGTTCTACAAGACAGTATAAGTGCGAATCCGGCCCAAATCCTTTCAGATGTAAGGTATAAAATTACCTACATTATGACTGCTGTCGAGGCGGCGCTAAAAACGACCGGCGAATAATAATTATGTGAAAAATATGATGATATATGTATTATTGTTTGAATAAAATAAATCTATGACGATATCTTGATTAACTGACCAGTGGTGAATTTTTAAAATCAATATTGCAAACTTATGCTTTTTCTGCTAATTACCACCATTTGCCGTTCCTCCGGAAGAGCAAAGTGTAGGGCAGTGTTACACGCAAACGCGTTTCCGATTCTTGTCCGTCAAGGTCACACGTTAGCGCGACTGAGTTGTCGGATGATTATACCATAAAACCACCCATATCCTGAAATCACGCGCTCTTCTCAAGGACAGAATAGTATTTGCACATACAATTACAAACCCCTTCCTGCCTTCACTTGCCTTTTCTGCCGCCTCCTTTCCTTTCTCCAAACTCTTCCTCTGTCTTTCTTTCATGCTCTCTCCCCGTTTTTCGCTCCCCCCTCATTTCGTTTATTTCACTTCTTCTTTCCCCCTTTGCTCCCTTACGCAACCTCCTTTCAACAATTTTCTCATTTCCCAAATTACCTCTTTCTTATTTCTTTTCACCATTTCTCTTCTCCTGCTTCTCCCCGTTCTCCCAGTCCTCCACTACCCGTGCCTCCCGACTTTTCTTTTCCCCTTTCTCTTTCTACCCTGTTTTTCGCCACTTTCTCGTCTTTCCCCCGTCCTACGCCCCTCCTTCACATTAGCGGTTTCTGGGGAATGGAACAGAGGGCCTCCCTTCGTCACCACTCCTTTACCCTCTAAAGTAGGTTCAAAAAATTTTAAAATACGATGCTAATCTTTACTCGAAAATATACATAATTATGTAAAAAATGACCTCCAGTTCTATTTCACATCTATTTGTATAACGTTCTGAAAAGGTATAGCAATAAATAAATTGGCTTCACTTTTTGCAGATACTTTGGAACTTATCAGTTCCTAGAGCCAAACTTATTAATACGCGATCCAGAGTTGATCAAAACCATACTAGTGAAAGAATTCGAAACCTTTCCAGAACACAGGTCAATGGTCAATTCCGATGCAGATCCACTATGGGCAAGAAGTCTCATCACCTTGAAAGGTGCATATTTAGCATGATTTTTAACTTCAAATAAATATTTACAAATCTACTTAGGTGAAGCATGGCGCGACATGAGATCGACCTTGAGTCCAGCCTTTACCAGCAGCAAAATGAGAATGATGTTCGTTCTGATGAAAGACATTGCAAACCAGCTGACCGAACATTTTTTAAATCAATCTGGTACAATTTCAATAGAATTGAAAGATGTAACATCCAGATACGCTAACGATGTAATACTATCAACTGCTTTCGGAATTACTTGTAATTCTTTCAAAAATCCAGAGAACCAATTATATTTGAAGACCAAAGAAATCACAGAATTTAAGACAACAAGAATGTTGAAATATTTTGGATATGCTATCAGCCCAGCAGTAATGAGAGTAAGTTAAATTCTTTAATAGCACTAAAATCTATAGTCGCGTTGAGTTTCTTAAATTTAGAATGTTTGAAGAAGAGACCTACGAGTTCTATCGAAACATGGTAAAACAAACCATCCAAATTCGTGAAGCACAGGGAATTATCCGACCAGACGTGATTCATTTGCTTTTGGAAGCCAGGAAAGGAAACTTGGAACATGAAGGCTCTTCAGAGGTTCCAGATTCTGGTTTTGCTGTTGTTGAAGAATCAGAAATTGGAAAAAATCGAACAAGAAGGAAAACCGACATTACAGATGATGATATAACATCACAAGCCTTTCTGTTCTTCTTTGCAGGATTTGAAACAGTATCAACTGCAATGAGCCACTTGGCATATGAATTGGCACTTGATAAGAATATTCAGGAAAGACTTAGAGAGGAAGTTGATGAAAGCTACGAAGAATGTGGGGGTGATATCACATACGAAGCCTTGCTTAGAATGAAATATTTGGATATGGTCGTTTCAGGTAAGCATTTATTTCATTTTTAAATGTAAATTAATCTAGAAAAATTAATTTTTAGAAACTCTCAGAAAATGGCCGCCTGCAGTTATGAACGACAGAGTAGCTGTAAAACCATTCACCATAGAACCAAAGAAGGTTTGGGAGAAACCTTTAACTTTGGAAGAAGGTTGCATGTGCTTGTTTCCAGTTTATGCTATACATAGAGACCGCAAGAATTATCCTGATCCTGAAAAATTTGACCCTGAAAGATTTCACGATGAAAATAAAGTCAAAATAAATCCCTATACATACCTTCCTTTTGGAGCTGGTCCAAGAAATTGTATTGGTAATAATCTGTTTATTATTTGTAAAGGGTATGGATTAATGTTTATTTTTGTTTAAAGGTTCTCGTTTTGCGCTTTTGGAAATGAAAACCTTCATATTTTACTTGCTGTGTGAGTTCGAAATCGTCACGACAGACAAAACTCAAAACCCTTTAATCATAAGCAAAACCAAGTATAATCTCATTCCTGACAAAGGCTTTTGGGTCGGATTAAAACCTAGACATAAGAAAGTAGCATAATATTTTTTATGTAATAACTGTTTTTTTCATAAAATAAAATGTATTATTATAGCATTATCAATTATTCTATGTAAAATCCAGACACCAAATATTTTTTACATTAAAGGAGTTTTTTAAACGTCTTTACCTTTACAATCTGTTCTATACAAACAACAAGTAAATGGTCTGTTAATAAATAAATAAATGTCTTGTAGAGAAGGGTCCATTCAGTATTCACTTTTCCATATGCATTATTTAATATACGATTCAATTATATACAACATCCTAAATGGCTAAAGCAGTGATTACTGGTCAACTTAAACCTATGGATAAGGTGTAAAGGCTTAAAATGTTTGAGCTTTCAGACTTCATTAGTATTGTCCAAAACAGTTTTGGCTAGTCCATTCGGGTGTACATTTAGTGGGTCTTGCTATGTCATGTAATAGCAATAAATGTCTTCACACAGTGTTATTATTTGGAGGTTACTTTGAGTTATGTAATTCGATATGTACCATATGTGGCGTTGACAATTACTCTTAATACTTTTTAGAACCTTTGGAGAATTTCAATATTTGAAGAAGTGGCAGTTTCCCACCATTGTATCAGTGGCGGCTTGTACTAAAGGGCACAAGAGCACGTGCCCACCCAACCACCAAGATAAACACAGAAAGAAATTCGCATGTAATTCAGTGCATTATTTTAATTTCATTATTTTAACGATGATATCAAATTTTCCTTCCGCACCACACGCGCGGCTAACACGCTCAAAACTATTTTCCGGGGAACGCTCTGATTTGTACCTATGTAGAGCAAGATTCGGTTGCCTATCGGTTATCTTCGCTATACGCAATATACCAGGCAAATTGGGCGCCGAGCGAAGCGTTCCCCATTTAAAGTCAACGTTTGACTTTCGACCGTAGTGTTTTGTTTTCGCGCAATCGCGCGTGTGAATTCAAAGACGAAAGTGACGTTTTTTCAATGATGGAAGTTAATTGTCTGCAAAAAGATCGACTGAACGCATTGGCGGTCCTATCAATAGAAAAGAAGTTCGTCCAGTCTATCCCGGATTTTGACAACAAAGTCATAGACGTCTTTTCCAGCATGAAAATGCTGAGAATGGATTTTATGTACAAAAAATAGGTAAGTTTTTTGTTGTGCCCACCCTCTTTCTTAACTCACGAGCCGCCACTGCCTTGTATACCATACATCCACACTGGCTTCGAAAAAGCTTTGTATAGAAGTAGCTTATTTTCTAGTGGCAATTATTACTTACTATAAGGCTATATGTATTGCCGAATTTGATCCGTAGCGGTTTCCATTATTTATAAATACATGTTTTTGCCATGTCGGTCTTTGATGGAGACGAATTCCTAAATATTTTATACTTCCTTCTCAGCCATCTTGCTTCCACTGCAGGAAATACGCCTCTCCCAAATTTCGCCATTTTCTTCGATCTTGTGCTTCCTGTTACCAGTGTGTTGTTATTCGTTTAATGTCATCGCCCCATCTTGTCTGTAATCTTCCAGAGTTTCTCTTGTTTTGATATGGCCTCCAATCCAATATTCTCTTGATCCATCAGTTAACTATCTTTAAGACGTGCGATATGGCCAGCCCAATTCCACTTAAAGCCGCGTTTTTCTTTCGATAACATCCGTTACTTTTACATAAGTGAAAACAGGCAGTATTTGGCAGTTTGAGCTTACCAGAAGCTACTCATCCCATACTTATTCGTTTTTGAACTTTACCCGTTTAATTGTCCTTGTCTATCTTTATTTCCTCTTAGATTTCCACCCAATACGAGATTTAGCAGTAGCTTTGTTTTAGTGATATTCATTTCTAATCCAATCTTTTCAGTTTCTTCATTTAGTTGATTAATTATTTCTTCCATATCCTGAATGTTATCAGTTATTAGGACGATGTCGTCTGCGAAACGTAAGTTTTAGGCTCATTTATGTTAACGCCTTTATTTTCCCAGGCCAAATTTTTAAATATATGTTCTAATGTTAAAGTAAAAAGTTTGGGCGATATGGTGTCCTGTCTTACCCCTTTCTCTATTTTGACATTTTTTTGTTGGTTCGTGGAGACTAATACATGACGTGGAATTTTCATATAGGTACGAGTATATATTTAATCAGTTTTCGTATATCTATAAGCTATTCTACAATCGTCTAGTTGCTCTAATATGGACCAAGTTTCTATTGAGTGAAAAGCTTTCTCATAGTCGATAAAAGTAAGTACAGTGGGCACATTACACTCTATATATCTTTCTATGAAGTTCTTAATGATTTGTAAATAGTTGTTTGTACTAAACCCTGGTCGAAATCCCACTTGCTGTCGTGGTTGATATAGATCTAAATTTAACGTTTATTGATGATTTTTGTTAGTAATTATATAAGTGAGAGAGTAAACTTGTCGGTCTGTCGTTACCTATGTTTATTATATCTCCCTTTTTGTGTAACAATATAATGTGTGCATTTTTCCATGCATCTTGGATTATTGTCCTTCATGTAAACGTTTACTGAACAGTATTTGTATTGCATTAATAATTGTTTCTCCACCTACTTTTTTATTGCCTCGATAGGTATTTGGTCTTCTCCAGGTGATTTCTTACGTTTCATTTCGTTTCTCTCTCTCTAAGTCTTCAGTCTCTTGACTGGTTTGACGCATGTTTCCAATCTCGTCTTCCCTCAGATTTGCTCTTCATTTCTTCACAGTTACGCGCGCCCACGTCATCCATAATTTGTTTAATATATCGATTGCATGGACGTCCCCTAGTTCTCTTTCCTTCTATCTTTCCTGCTATGATTGTTTTCAGAATTCCTTCATTTCGTTTATAGCCGCTATAATCTCACTTCTGGTTATGCCAGGTATATCTTCCAAACATTCATTTTTATCTTATGTCCAATTATCTGTTGGTATGATGCACGTATTTTACAGGTGTAGAAGTTCTGATAGTATTCTTCGGCAATTTTGAGGATATCTGTTTTATTGGTTTGATTTGTTCCACGTTCGTCTTTCAGTTTTATAATTTCAACCTTTCCCTTTGATAACTTTGATGTGAACTTTCATACTTTTGTTTGCCTCGGTGGTTTTGGAAGTTTCGTCCATATTGTATTTTCGAAGATCATTTTGTATCATTTTTGTTACGGGTCTATTTAATTCTTTGTATTCTTCCGTATTTTATTGTTCATTTTGTCTACATTTTCTTCGCTTATGTAAAGCCTGTTTAGTTGCTGTACTGCGTTTACTACTTCTCTTTTCCACCTTATTGCAGATTTCAGACATTGCCTCAATTGTTGTTTGAGTTACTAAATCATTAAGTTCATTGATATTTATTGAATTCATGTTTACCTGATCTAAAACATCTTTTAATTTTCTTGTATATTTAAAATTTTCTTCTTCTAACATATCTAAATTTAATTTAATCGATTTCTTGTTTAATTTGAATCTTTCTAATTTTGTATTTATGATTACTGAAGCTCTAACCATTCGATGGTCGCTTCCAGTATGAAACTGTTTAAAACTGAGACGTGTTTGATTATACTCTTCCGGTTAGTGACAAGGTCATCGATTTCATTCCTAGTCTTCCCGTCCGGACTACACCATATCCACTTTCTTTTTTTTTTGTTTTTGGAAGAAGGTATTCATTGCGTAGAGGTTTTGTTCATGTAAGAAGTTCAGCATTGTTTCTCATTTCTCTGACCTAACCCATGTTCTCCTACTGCTTTTTCAGATTCGTCTTCAATTTGCCCTAACTTTGAATTGCAGTCGCCTATGAGCATCATATAATGTGTTGGTGTATCTTCTATTGCTATTTTGAGGTCCTCGTAAAAATTTTCTACGTCATCGTTGTAATCTGACGTTGGTGCATATACCTGAATAATTTTTATGCTGTTTCTTTTCGATATCTGTAGAATCTCTGGTGGAAATGCTGTGCATTTTTTCTATGTTTTGTATCAACTTTTTATGTATGAGGAAGCCAGTTCCTCCGTATAATACTTCTTCACCTTCATAGTAGAATTTATGGCCTGATTTAAGTGTTATACAAGTTTCCCCTCTTCTTCTAACTTCACTTAATCCGATGGTGTGCCATTTTATATACGTTAGTTATGTCTCTAATGCTAAAAGTTTTTCAACTAATAACAAGGTCCTGGTATTATATGTTGCAATTTTAAGTTTTGTCTGGCTGCCGTAACCCGGGTATTCTTAGCACCCCTGTTTACTGTCCATTTTTCCATCCGCTGCCGTAGTTGGGAACAAACAAACGACCGGGAACTGGGGGCTCTTGTAATCTGGCGTCTTTCATATTCGGTAGATTTTTTAGCCTTATTTCACCACGCTAGCCAGTGCGGGTTGATGAAATAAGAGTAGTCTTTGTTATGAAGACTATACGCCGGTGTCGTTAATTAGGATCATTCGCCACCATATATGCAACCCGATCCCCTTCGTAATCGTGTCCAGCTTATACTTCAGTCTGTAGTCTGTGCAATTTGCAGTTATTTATCAGTACCGCAAGATATGAGTGCTTTTTCACTGTGAAGGTTATGTGTGCAGACTTTATTTCCTTAGCCCTTATTTTTCCAATTTTTAGTCAATCGACAATCTTTTTTAGTTGTTCTGTAGCTCTGTTGCTGCTGCAGCAACATTCGTGTGGAAAGCTAGTACTGCCATATCACCGGCGAATGTGGCTACTGTTGTAAGTCTAGTAGTTGGTAAGTCAGCTGTGGATAAAAGGTAAAGCACTGACTCCTTGACGGTACACGAGAGTTGATGGGGTGAATTTTAGTGTATCCTCTTATTGCTTTTAAGAACCCAATAGCTTTCTATATACAACACTTCAACACTTGGTAGTAATGATGTGGTGGTTTATTTTTTAGTTTGTGTAACAGCCTTTCATGCCACATCTTATCAAAGACCTGACATGTATCTAGAAATACAACCGAATGGTATCTTCTGCATTCCAAATCGTTGCTAAGTTATTTGACAATTCTGTGAACCTGCTAGATCGTCTCGTGTTGATTTCTAAACCCATATTGAAGATTGGGTGTGCTTTTCTTTTGATCCTTAGATACTCATGCGAGGAGACTTAGGGTCTATATGATGTTACTTCATATACGATTTTCCCTGGTTTAAGTAACATTATAATAAATTTGAGCTACCTTCCATTGGCAAGGAAATGAATGGTTAAATCTCAGTAAGGCGTTAACGATGAATATTATAAGTTTCAGACATTTATACGCGATTTCTTGTAACACTTTGTCGATGATTAGGTCAAACCCGGCGTTTTTTTGGGATGCATTCAGTTATAATACCTTTTTTGATTTCTTTGAGTTTAAAACATTTAATGCGGAAATCCGTTTGAAAAGAGTTAGTAGAAAAGTGTGTATATTTCTTCCTCTTGAGTTGTCATTACTGGATATGGCCTAAATACATTTTCAAGGTGTTGTGCAAAGACTCGAGCTTTTTCTTTATCATTTCGTGCCCTTGTCTGTAGCATCTCTAACAGTGTTACTGATTGATGTGGTCTAATTTTTCTTGTGGTTTTCCAACGTGAGTGGTTGGTGTCTGCCATAGCAAAAAGATTACTAAGGTACGCTTGAATAGATTCGTGTTTAATTTTGAACTTCAGTTCTGAAAGATTTCTAGCTGCCTTATTATATTTTCTTTAGTCTTGATTGTTGCTAGTGTTTGCGAATAATACCCATTTTCCTTTTTGCGGCTATTTTTTGTTTAAGTATCATTGGACAGGTTTCCCCAATTTGTATTGTATTCTAATTAGGAGTTGCTTGCCAAGCGGCTTTCTGTATGGCTTGAGTAAGCTGATAACTGCATTACAAGAGTAATAAGATGATAAATAGTCGGAGAGAACTCCAACTTAGAAAAATCATTTGCAAAACAAACATTGAGTTTTTTTGCCAAATATGCACACCTATAGTCTACACAGCCACAAAATTTATTAGATCTCTTTGGTAGTTAAACTCCTAAGATTTTGTGTGGCAGTTAATATTATAGATAACGCATTAACAATAATAATGTTCATTAAAAATGTAAGTATCAACAAACGATCGTAGGTTTATTCGCAGTTATTAGGCAACACATATTACGCAGCAGCTTGCTGTATAGATTTCAGCAATATTTTGAGTTCATTTCAATAAAAAAAAACAAAGTT
>JABXWE010016830.1:0-15402 GCA_014611495.1 Limonius californicus | reverse complement strand
GGTAGAGATAGAGATTATGGTTGTTTGAATAGATGAGGTAGACACAAAGACGGTATATAAGTGATGAAGAAGCAAATTGAAATGATGATAATGAAGGTCAAGTTATATTGGCGGCAGAGTCAGTAGTAGAGAAACGAGCATTTTGGTATCTCTTGAATCTACTATGTGGCCAACGAAATAGTACTCTAACGTATGAAAAAGAGAAAGAAATTATGATTATCGTCAAAAAACGAAAACCGTCATGCTTGGGCATGTTATGCGCAACAACAAATACAATTTTATGGGAAAATAGGACCAGGACGACGTCGAATATTGTGGCTGGGGAATTTAAGACCATGGACCGGAATGGCATCGATAGACCTGTAGGTAACAAAATTAGATGGGTCAGAATGATCTCCAACGTCCAAGAAAGATTTTGCACAAATAGAAGAAAACGTTGTAGCAGTGAAAGTAGAAGGAACAGTGATCCTAGTAGCAGGATTGATGGAAACCAAAGTTGTGATAATGTAGAGCTTGTAGTGCTGGAGCTGAAGACAGTGGTCGGATTGCATATGAAAAATTGAGGATTAAATTTAGAGCAGAATAGAATAATAACGTGGCGGTTACAAAGCATGATTAAATATCGGAAATTGGGGAGAGAAATGGCGAATTTCTTAGTACTACTGAGGTCTCAGGAAGTATTTAAATAATGAAATGGTGATATTGTTAATGGAGATAATGGGGAAAGGTAATATAATAACGGTTGCAAACAATTTGCGTATGACGAACAAAAAAATGGTAAAGACGAATGTAAATTAAACGCGGAAGGTGAAGTAGGAAACGATGAAGTTAATGTATTAAAAATTGGTAGAACTTTGGTAATAGCAGATGATAAAGGTTGGAATATTTACGAAAGCTGTAGGAAGAAGTTTAATTATAAATAGTGACAAGATAGGTAGTAAGGGAGAAGGAAGAATGTTGAAGATGGTAGCTTAAAAGTTATAAATTATTAAAAAAAGACTTAGGGGTAGCACAAGGCAATTCTGAAGATGGAGGTACAGATACAAATGTTGTATTAGTGCTGGTATAAGCTTAGATATTAGGGATGAAGACGGTAGAAGAGAAGTGGAGCAATTTCAAAAAGGAGGATAATAAGTGATTCTAAGAGACACGAACATTGAAAATGAAGATAAAGCGTTAATATCGGTGATTTGATATGATATTTTGTTCTTCTTCTCATGATGTTTTTTTGGTTCGCTTAAGAAGTCATGATGGATTAGGTCGACGTGTTTCTCCTGTTATTATTATTATGATTCTTAGGTAATAATAATTTGTGTTTGTAACAATAATGCTGTACAAAAATAAATAAACTTTATGATTGTCTGTGATTTACCAAAAGTCTTTAGTTATTAGAAAATATGTATTTGTAAAACTATAACTAGCTGATTGGTAAATCCAACACATCTTTCATAAATAAACCACCAACTGCGAATTATATAAGAGTTCGTTTAAAATAAAAAACTATCTACTACATAGATATCAATAATGTAGATAAAAATTGAAAAAAATAACTGCAATTATGAAGAGTTCTTAATTCTTTTTATGTCAGGAACAACTAATCTTGTTGGTATTGCATCTGGTTCAATCTACTTGCGACAAGACACTGCATGCCTGCAACAGTAATGGTTACATTTTGAAATTATTAATTATTTACCAAATTAAATTAAAACACAACTTACAGATACCATATTTCCGGAAGTGTCTGTCCAGTAGAAGCTCTTCGTCTCTCTCGTTTTTCAGGATCCTTACTTCCACCAACGATACGAAAGAGAAATCTATATTTAGAACAAATTCAGTGGCAGGCATGTAAAATTATTTTAGCGAATTTACGTCCAATGAACCAGATCATCAAAAAAAGGAAAAACGACCACATTGGTTTAAGATACATTTCACTAATTTATAAACTTCTGATATCGCATAATGTAAACTAAGTTTTATTATCATTTTCAGCACTAAACAGTAAAATTAATTAACAAAATATAAAATGTTTATACATATATCCCAATCATTCATAAAAGTTTTTAATGTTTTATGTACCATCTACTATACGAAGCTACTTTAGCAGAAAATTTCAATATTGAATTTTCGTCTATATTTAAATATTACGAGGATATACTCCTGTTGTGAGTAGATATCTACTACCTTTGACATCAATCCATTCACTCTCGGTATAAATTCTTGATTGTGTGTAAATTAATTATTGAATTAAAATTGCAAGTATAGATGATAAATAGTTTATCGATAGCTTTGTTTCTAGTTTTCCGCTTGAAAAGCGTTCCAGTATTTTGTAAGTTTATTTTCCTTCTTTTAATAGAAAGGCAAAGAAGCTATAGACAAGAAAAGAAAAGTAAGGATAAAATAAGCATTAAAACGAAAAAAAAACACGACAAACTAGAAATGAATATGACTGTTTCATTAATTAATACAATAACTAGAAGCATATACTGAACCGAAGAAGGAAATTTAAGAAATAAGTGACTCGGTGAACCCTAAACATCTTACCATGTGTACTGTATAACTGAATAAGTGATTGTTGGAAATACGTAGTATATAGGCAATTGTTGCAACACCTACATTGTAATTATTCCCCACGCAATAGTTTTTTTTAATGTAGAGATTGCAGTTCAGTCAACTAATGCTATTCATGACATTGTTGTAGCATTCGCGAACGTTGCTGATGTTGTTTCATTCAGTTGTGCAATATCGTAGACCAATATATTGAAGAGTATGGGACGTAGAATAGACCCCTGGGGTACTCCAGCTAGTATACTTATAAGTTGAGATAGGGTTGCTTTAATTGTTACTTGAAATGTTCTGTTACTTAGGCAAAAGTCAATTATTCGTATAAGGTAGTTTGGTAGTTTCATTTTTATTATTTAGTACTGCTTTCCACACTTTATCAAATGCGTTGCTCACATCTGAAAAGGCAGCGGTAGTGTGCAGTTTGTTTTCAAAGCCTTACTCAATTGTTTCCCGGATCCTTAATGGTTGATTAGTGAATGAATGTCCTTTCTTGAATCCAAATTAGATTGCAGGTTCTCAGGAGAGCCGAGAAACCAGCAGCTTACGGGAATCGAACTCACCTTTATTGTGCCCCCTCCTGTATAATGCTTACAAAGTTCATGCACGCAAAAATACACCAGAATAAAAGAGCGTATACATTTTAACTGCATCCAAATCTATTATGTAAAATATAGCACAAATTTAGAACAAGCCAGGAAAAAAACTATGGGCTAAACAAATGAGTATTGGGACGTCCATACCAAAAATCTCGCCGCCACTGGCATACGACATTTACCTTAATAAACAAACAGAACTACGCAGCCAGTGGCGTTCGTGTTTGCAAATCAAATACACTTTAACCTTAACAAGTAATGAAGCGATGGCCAACGGAAGGTTGAATATGACAAGGAAATTAAGCTGTTCTGTTTCTCATTTACCAACGAAGCACTGGTAAACAGGGAAAAACAATCAGTGTATGGTACATTGGTAAGTTTAAGTTAGTTTTCTTCAGGTAGGGAGTAGAGAGAGAGGCATAATTTGGGGTATTCCTAGATCCTTGAGAAGCAGGAAAAAATCGCAGACACGTCCATGAAGGTTGGATCGCGATTGAAACCGATTGCGCCACAGCAATCGCCAAGACTTTCTTCGGGAAACGGGAAATTGTAGTGGAAGAGTCACGGGGTTGATGGCTATAATCCGACACAGGTCGAGAGAACAATTTAACCACTAAACGTCGTAGAATATTCTACCACCAGGCGAAATAAAGCGATACGGTAACTTAATCTAGCAGAGGCGCTGCCAAGAAGTCTTGCTTTTGAACAAAACACGTGCGTTACCCTGCAGAGGCTTAGACTGACTGCTTTCACCCGGCTGCAAAAACTCTCGGCAAACATAATCATTCTGGAACAAAATCTTCCACGTGGAACTTCCGGAGAGCGTTGGATTTCCAGGGCCATTTTGCAGACAAAGGATGCTACGAACGGATTGGCATATAGACTAAACACAGTCGTCAGCGTTCCTTTAAATTTGGAAAAGGTGATAATAGAATAGTAATCGACTATGTACGGCAATTAAAATAAGACTTTAATTCATACGAAGCGGCAAAAGTAAACGAACGTTACACTCCATCCCCACTTAAGGCCCTTTGCTTGTACGCATTCCTGACCAAGGTTTCAGCTACAGTGGTCAAGCTGTACAATGAATAATCTTTGTAATTTCTGTACGGACCAAAATTTATGCCATGTTTTGTATATTTAACAACTGAAGTAAATAATATGTCTGCTAGTGTGACGTAATTTATAAAATAATAATAAGTTTGCTAAATTCGCAATTATGTAATCTTCAAGTTATTACATTGACACAAGGTACTGTCTTTAAAAAATGCGCTTTAATTTCCTTCTTTTTCTAATGATAATTTTCTTTAAGTCAGGATTGGATAAAACACGAGAAACTATTTCAGATCATACAAAGTATGTTCGATTATCTCTATTCTAAACGTGCTAGATGTGTAGAACGACAAATTAACCACCGTGTATACAATAGCAGCTGCTTTCTGCAAATCTAACTTTAAATAGACCTGAAACTGAAATTGTGGTTGTTACTAATCTGTTCTTATGTAGTGGTTTGTAAACTCAGACTATTGTGTTTAGAAGTTCAAAATAGAGATATAGTATATAAAGGAAGCACAAAACGTAATAACTACATTACGGATTAATAGGAACAATTCTGTTAGATGAAGTACCTTTACACATTGCTTAGGATTTGTAAAATGATTGACAATCTGATTTATTAGTCACATACACCTAGTTATAAACCTCTAATGAATATCAGCATTTTGCAGATATGCTGAACCAAACCTAAGGTTAGAGAGTTTAAGTTAAAAAATCTACTGAACGCAATTGTTAATCGTTTAAACTGTTGCTGTACTGCTTTGTGGTAGCAGTAATTTACGATGAAGATTTTATGGTGAAGTATTATTGGAAAACAGCAGATAGAAACGAGCACATTTTCGATTTTCTTATGTAGCTGAAAGGAAAACAGAGACTTAATAGAAAAATAATAAGGATATGCAGCTCAGTGTGGGCTCCAAACGACGGGAAGTGCAAGTACTTCACTTCAGAGAAGATTTATTTGGCAGAATACCTACTTGAACCGTCACTGCTTATCTAGAAAGAACGGCCGTTAACATTTCAATGTTATGGTGCAGAACTGGTACTATAGAAATCTAAACCTCTGTCTCACCGATACCTCAAAACGTGCTATTATTTGTTGATTCCTCACAAACCTGTACATTGTATGGTAAAGAATTGTTAAGTAATGTGCTGAGTTTAGAATACTTAATTATGCCCAAAGCAATAAATTAATACATTGATAAGAAACTTTTGTAACTAGAATACACTATAAGCCGAACGTAGAAATATTACACTGGCTCACTCTAATGAATGAATTGTCAATGAAACTCTATCACATGAAAGTCTTATTGCTTAAATTGGGCTATAATTTTGAACAGGGGTATTCAAACCTATGTTCCTAGAAATATGGTTTTAGGTCAAAATTAAATATGAAAGCTCTTTACAAAATAAGTTGTGTAAGTTTAAAATCTGATATTGAAATATTAGCTATACATGAGAAGAGGGGTTGACATCCTTCTCAGATTATGATTTTACGGAACTACAATTATGCTGTCAATATTACAATTTACTGTCGGCTTAGACCGCGCCGTCATTTGGGAACTACACCCAGCATTATCAGGTGAGGACCGACCTGTAGCTTGTCTGCCTTTACAAGCATTTGCTCTAGAAGTTTGAGCAATATTTGTTCGTAGGCCCTGCCTGCTTAAACAGGTCCGTTTGCTTATATTATCAAACCTTGGAGAGGACAAGGATTTGATCTTGATGTATTTTGTTTGCCAGGACAATAATACTTAACCGTCTTATGCCTGGTAGCTGTTTGTGAACCCATACAAACTAACGTTTCGCAAGACATTGCAGCTTGCATCTTCAGAATGAATAGAACACTGAACTCAAATCCGGAAAGCGGAGGTATTTAAACCTCTTTGAGCCAGTCGGGCAGAACGACGAAGTTCTGGTAGGATGCCACCGTTGGGCAAATACGGATCCGGTGGAGCGTGATCATGTGATCGAAAATGCTTAGGAGTCCTTAGAGGATAAACTACTGGAGTCCAAGCTTTACTGAGTCTAAAACCACCCTCCCTGTTTATGTTGTTAGGTTGTTTTTCTATTTCATTTGCTTCACGTATGATACTACGGAAGTAATGAGGCACTCTGGCGAGTACCCGAGCATTGTCAAAGTCCATCTTATGCCCAGTTAAACCAGCATGTTCAGCCACCGCAGATTTTGTGATGCGTTTATGTTTGCAATCACCTTTGTGCTCTCGCAATCTTAACTCAATGGAACGATCAGTTGGTCCGATGTAGTTTGAGCCACAGGAGGAAGGGATATTGTAGATCCCGGCTGATTTTAAATTTGATATATGATCCTTTACGGATAAAATACATCAAGATCAAATCCTTGTCCGCCTCAAGGTTTGAATAATATAAGCACACGGCCCTGTTTAGGCAGGCAGAGCCTACGAACAAATATTGCTCAAACTTCTAGAACAAATGCTTGTAAAGGCAGACAAGCTACAGGTTGGTCCTTACCTGATAATGCTGGCTTTGTTGTTCCCAAATTTCGACGCGGTCTAAACCGAAAGTAAATTGTAATATTGACAGTTCGGGAAACCGCGAAAGCCTCAAAGAGTATATTACAATTGTACTATTAAACACTGCTGTAGTATGCTGCCAAATGTGCATGTGTGTGCTCTCTGTGTACACCCACTGCAGACACAACTTACAGTCGGTTCATTATTGTCAATGCGACGAATTGACAACAACGCCCAAACTCACTCCACTCACCTGATCGTGTTTTATTCCTTATTAACTCTCCTCGCTGTTCCACTGATGCACTAAGAAACGTGCCATTACTATTTTCCACAAGTGTAGATCTGGTATCACTGAATAGACCGATAAGTCGTATCAGTGTTTCGGTGACTTCGGAGATTCCATACGAAGTCTGGAATGTTCTGAAAATGTGTCTGACTGGAAATGGCAAGAACACTGTAGCACGCAACAGTGATCAATATTGAGAAGTCGATCGTTGACGTTATTTTACTCCTACTTATTTGCAACGACTGTGATACACGATACCAAAACAAACTCTTCTAGTGAAAATGGATAAACTGTGGACTGTGATATTGTTTAGTTTTAATTAGTTGGTCGGTAGATATATTTTGCAATATTAATATGTCCCCGTAAAGGCAACTACTTTATTCAGTACAGTAGTAGATTTTATACTTATTTAATTGCTTAGTCGCTCTCTTCCACCTTACAGTTTAGAGGTGTGGAACGTTTTTCCCTTCTTTTTATTTTTCGCTAGGTTAGGTACTTCTCCTACGTGACGCACCTGGTACTAAGAACTTCCGTAACCATTTCTTCCCCTTTTGTTCATTTCCCTCTGCGCCCTTCTACCTTCATTTTCCGCGTGAGCTTCAGCAACCTTGTCCATTCTGGTGATGTGCCCGAACCATATGAGTTACCCTTGTTCTATAGTGTGCTGGATGGGTTGGAAGTTCGTATTTCTTCTGATTACCTGTAATTGAGATTTCTGCCTGGAGCGTAACATCATGTCTCAGATCCATAGGTGAATGTAGAGACAAAGGTTGATTTCATTAATGCCACTTGGTCTCCTTACTGATCTCTAATGAACGGCTTATTTATGGCTCGATACAGTTTACCGGTAGCTTTCATTGTTATTTATAGCCTCGTCCATTCCACCATTCTCTGTAATTGTTGAGCATAAGTACCTGAAGTTTGGGACCTGATTTAATATATAATCGTCGACGTATATTAGGTAAGTTTTGCTTCTATCGAGATGATCATGGTTTCGGTGTTTTCCTTGTTTATTGTTATCCCCCTTTGTTTGATTTCTTGTTTCCAGGTTCTGTTGAACGTCTGACTCAATTTTTAATAGTAGTACTGCATTGTCGGCATATAGTATTTTCGAGAATACTACCGGTTTCATCATCCAGTGGCCAACTTGTAAGTCTTTGGTTTTCCGCCGCAGATATTTTGCTTCTGGAGCGGCCAACTTTCCGATTCGTATATTAAAGTCATATATAAATTGATTTATATAGGTGCAGTTTAGTCTCTGTACTCGGTTCTGTTCTGCAGAAGTTAAACGATTGGCATGGGGCAGGAGAGAATCACGAAAGTGGATAGAGGACTCGATAAAGAAAAAGAAGAAGATTATTGAATTTTTACAGGATATTTTATGTTTTTGTATCAATAAAATTGTTAATCAGTTTTTTTAATATCCTCTTTCTTCGCACCCCCACTGTAGGTATTTTGCACCCCCCAAAGTTAGAAATCACTGTGGTAGACATGCAAACCTTACAACGTTTCAGAAAATAGAACTTCAGGTTAGATGTATATACTTCCAGTTTGTTGCGATAACATTTTCATTTTTACGTTCTCTTTTCCTTAATTACCCGAAATTAGCAGCGCACTTTGTAAACATGATAATCAGGAGGAGTTGAATTTGGTGAAGATGTTGGCAAGTCAGCCGGGACCGTTGACTTACCGTACCTTCTAAAGTAAGGCCGGTTGCATTCTAATCAGACCCACAGTTGCTCCTAGTAACCCCTTTGGCCGCTTACTCCTTATTCGACCCTTCTTTCGTTTCCAATTATTTATAACAGCTCCGATAAAAGTGTTTTTATATGGGATCGCTAAAGGAATGATATTTTATAATTAAAAATGCAGGATACGTTACTCTGCATTATTAGTTCCCATTAGGCAATCATTAAAAGTTTGCTAATAAGTTTTTACGCAGTTTATATTTACGATTCTAACCATGTTATATAATTTTCAACGAATATGTGCCTAGTTAGTAATTAACTAGAAGTTATAGAATCAAATGTCGAAATTTCAAAATATGTTGAGAGTGTTTGCTATTATCAAAGGTAACTCTTCCCTTAGATACAAATTCTGTACGAAAATCTATAATTGTTGCAGTGATCTCTGAGGTCACGGCAGTAGAGTTAAGCTCTACTTCTATGAGAACATTTCCAGTGGCAAATAAATCAACTGAGGGTGAGAAACACGGCGAAAAATTGTTTCCCGGAATTATTAGAGGACTCGTACATTGTGGTTGGTGTTCTTCAATATAAAACTATTTAATCATTGTATACTATTCATCATTGATCCTTGTAGGTGCAGAAGTCTTAGGGAAGAATTGTGGAATATGTAATTCTAGTAGCGATACTCAGGATCGGAGTGTTTCTCAAAGAAACGTAACCAATACATATGGGAAACAATACAGAAAGACTAGAAAAGCTAATACCGGCCACAAAGTTGCCGGTAGAGGTCGACGTAAAACTAAACGAGGCGGTCGTAGAAAAACTAGACGTGAAGGAGGAGGAGGAGGAGGAGGAGGGGAGGGGAGGATGGGTGGTGGCGGTGGATGGCCGGTGGGGCGGAGGCGTGGCGGAGGTGGTGTGCGGTGGAGGAGGAGGTGGTGGTGGAGGAGGAGGCGGAGGTTTGGCGGTGGCTGGGGAGGTTGTCTCGCCTTGGCGACTGTGCAGGAGGAGGAGGAGGAGGAGGAGGAGGAGGTGGAGGAGGAGGCGGTGGTGGTGGTGGTCTCAGAAGGTGTAGCAGTAAAAGCGAAGATACTGATAGAATTGCGAGTGGGTATGAAAGCGCATGGGATAAGATAGAACACAAAAAAAGAGCAAATGATGTAAAGGAACATACAACAGAAGAAAATAATATTTGGGAAAAAGGTATGTCGACAAGTAGTGATCATTTAAGCGATAATGCTAGCGAAGATTATGAAGAGCCAACTGGAAATGTAATTGAAGGTTTGAACTCTAATCAGCTAAATGGGTTATTAACAAACTTAGGAATAGGTCCGAAAAGCAGTTCAAACATTGAAAACCAATGGAAACGAAACGGTAACGCTTGGTTAAATGATTTAAAAGGAGGAAACGTAGATCGGCATTCTGAAGGTGTTGGCGGTTTCCTAAACAATATAAATGAAGGTAATTTTAGAAAAGAAGGGCAAGCTGGTAAAACAAACAGTTTGTTAGGGAAATTAGACGAAATTGCAAAGAGCCATTCCTCAAATAAACGTAGAAAGGGGCTTATTAAAAAAGGTGTCGTGATAGGAGATAGATAGAATTTAGGAATTGTATTTAGATTTTATGTCTTATACAGTTTTGCATTGTATTTTGTAACAACCAGCAGTACTGAATGTATGATGTAAAAATACAATTGTTTCAAACAGTCGTTAAATCAAATCTGGTAGTTTATTTTTTATTTTATATTGAACTCCTTACTGAACTTAAAAAGACATTGCTATAAATACCCTGGATCACGACAGTTAGTTCTTTAAATTTTAATATCTTTCCTAGGGTAGTCAACTTGTCAATTTTCATTATCAATCACTTTTGTGTAATTATCCCGGACAGGATAAAGATCATTTCTCTACGTAGATGTCACATATTTCTTTGAAGTTTGTGATCAGTAATTTTTTTATTTCATTCATACAGTTACTGAAAGCAAATTCCGATTAGAAAACAGTTGGTTATTATACTTTAGGAGATGCAGAATCAACAGATACTTTCGTGAAAGATATCTTATTAACGGTAAAATACGCTTGTGCTTCATCTTGTTGAATTGTCAACAGGAGATGGTTTACTTGAAATTGATTTTGAAGTATTTTTGACAGACCTTACTGATACCTCCAACAGCCTACTATATAACGAGTGGAGGGATGATTAAAATATCATTTTATGCCACATTTTACTTTTGTCATTAAATTCAATATTTGGAGATTTGGTTTCAGTTCCGGCTTAGTACCATAAACGTCTTGTTCTGGTTGTTTTTTTTCTGTGGTTAAATAACCATTACAACAGAACCGCTTTTGCTATATCTGGATATATGACCTTGATAGTCAACTATACGTTCTTGCAAGTTTTGTCCAGACATTATAATTATTGGTTTAAAATAATGAGCTCTTCGTGTTTTTGGGAATTGGTAGCTTCCCCATTTCTTGGGGTTCACACACGCATTTAACAAATAAATGAATCTTTCTCAACTTATTTAGCGCCGATTATTCAAAAGTCTTGCCTTCATTCATTGATATCTAAAATCTTACCACGGTGTCCAGCTAATTGATGGTATAGTCCAGGCAACAGTGCAATATATCTCCCCTTATTGTCCAGTATAATTGGTTTTCTTTTGTCCTCCTAATTACTTGTAGAGTTCTTTTCATAATTAAAACTGGAGTCAATAGTCAATATAGTTTATTAAACGCTCGCCAACCGTTCATTGTAACAATGTTTTTAATTTTCATAATCCTTTTCCAGCTTGTAATTTATCTTAAACTAATTTTGCAAACCGCTGTTTTGTAAAAGGCCTTCATTGTATACGTATTCCAGTAACGTCTTCAGTATTTCTTATTGTCCAACTACCAAGTCGTATCTATTGAATGATTGTGCATCTTCTTGGCTTTCTTTCTTGTTGAGTAATTCGTATTTCACCAACATTTTCAGTAAATCCTATTATCCAACTACCAAATCGCTTGGCCTGACATCTTTCTTTGTATCTTCTCGCTATCTATTCTAATGGTTGTGCATTTTCTACTTCCGCAATTTCGTTTGATGATATCTTCGTTGTGTAAGATGTGCTCTCCTCTTGGGTTCTTGGCTCTCTTTCTTGTTGAGTAGTTCGTATTTCACCAACATTTTCAATATTTCTTATTGTCCAACCACCACATCGCTTTGCCTGACATCTTTGTTTGTAGTTTCTCGCTAACTATTGCAATGGTTGTGCATTTTCTACTTCCACAATTTCGGTTGCTGATTCTCGCATTCTATACGACGCGTTCTCCTCTCCTTGGGCCTCTTTCTTGTTGAAAACTTCGTATTTAACGTACCTTTTCAGAATTTCTTATTATCCAACTACCAAGTTACTTTGCCTGGCATCTTTGGGTACATCTCTCGCTATTTCTTGCAATGGTTTTGCATTTTCTACTTCCGCAATTTTGGTTGCTGATTCACCCATTGTATACGATGTGCTCTCCTCTTGGGCCCCGTTTTTGTTGAATAGTTCGTATTCCAACAACCTTTTCAGTATTTCTTATTAACTAACTATCAAGATACTTGGCCTGCCATCTTTCTTTGTATCTTCTCGCTATCTATTACAGTGGGTATGCATTTTCGGGTTCCGCAATTTCGTTCGCTGATATTTTCATTGTGTACTATGTGTTCTCCTTTTGGGCTCTTGGCTTTCTTTCTTGTTGAATAGTTCGTATCTCACCTAGCTTTTCAGTATTTCTTATTATCTAACTACAAAGTCTCTTGCCCTAAAATCATTGTTTGTATCGTCTTGCTGGCTCTTAAAACTGTTTGCTTCTTCGATTTCATTGGCTGATATAGTCGGGTGTCGTCTTATTTGACGGGTGCGAAGTCAGCAGGCGGTAAAATAACCGGTTGAACTAAGATAAGCGACCACATGCTTAAGAAACCAATGACCAATTAAATGTAGCTACTAAAGTACAATAATCAACCCTTTTTGCAGTTAACTAAAAATCAACATTTATTTACCAATATTTTACATGTTTAATCTCAATATTCTTAATATAAAGCAAAGACAAGACAGCTTGCAGATTCTTATTGCATCTAATTTGCAAAAGAAATTCAATTTTATTTTTAAATATTTGAATTTAAATAAGAGCTATTCAAAAACTAAAATAATTATATTTCCACTGAAATACTAATAACTAAAAATGCAGTGTTAATTATGTATTTGAAACCATTTGAACACAAAGGTGAATTCGATACAAATTTAAAATAGGTTAAACACAAACCGGAGTGATTCACGCACAAACTAAATATCATTTTTTATCATTACTAAATAACATCGACGAAAAGATTAAATTTCAATTAGTTTCATATTTTGCACACAATTAAAAATTACTGAAATAGACAAATATTATTGCATTTAATTATCACGGACCACTTGATTTTAATAAAACAGTTTAATCGCTGTCGTCTTCATATTCCTCGTCTTCAGTGTACGCTGAATCATCACCCAAATTAATTATTAAAGGTTCCACCTCGTCAACTATAATTTCACGATACCATCAAGATTTTACAAGATCTTCTGTATGTCGTACACAATTTTTCCATTCATTTTCACCGCATTGACTTCAAGCTTTTTCCCACATTTTTATAACTTGCTCATTAGTAAAACCTTGGCGCACGATATGTTTGTAGTAGTAGCGTTTAGTATTCGCCCAAATTAATTCATCTGAAAAGTAACATTAGAAATCACCTGTTTTGGAACCACTGAATACTGTAAGTGCTATCTCTGTTCGTTTCGCAAGTCGCCGCAGTGTATTTCATAAACTTTAGAGCGGCAATCTGCAAGACTTGCGCTCGCTCTAATAGCCTATACGAACTAACGAGCTAGAAAGAGAGCAATATAACTATACAGGTGTTGTGGTGGTTCGTACTGCGAAGGGCCACCCATCAAAGAAGACGACACCCTACTATATCTCCATTGTATGCGATGTGGATCCCTGTTGGCCCTACTTCTTCTTGAATAGTTCGTGTTTCATCAACGTTTTCAGTATTTCTAATTATCTACTTTGTTTTGTATCTACTAATTATCAGATAGATACTGCGGACTCAGTAGCATCTACAAGTGCCCTTAACGCTTTTCAATACTTTTTTAATATATTTCCTTTTCATTCCGTTTGTCTGTTAACCTTAAATTTAAAGTTGCAACATTTCCTTTCTTTCACTCTATAACTCCACCTACTAACTCTTCTTGTAAACATAATATAAAATGAACTTAGTATTAATAGCACTTCTTCAATAGCATCTAAGGACTATATACTTTATAAACATTTCGTCACTAGATCATTCCATGTGGAAATTATTTTATTTTATAATTTACATAAATATTTCTTTCTAAATACCTCATTACTAGATTCTAAGAAACGTTAGTGTGAAGGAGGTAGCCACCTACCAATTTCAACTACTCAAGCATGACCAAACACATAGAACTCTTCTTGAAATTTATACCGTTAAAATGGTCGTTCTCTTTGTTAATGCAAGGAGTATTAATTTACTCTTGTCAACATATCCAATAAAACTGTTTCGCATATCATTATTTTGATAGTTGCAGTTACGATGTCGAAAAGTTCTGTTCATCGGAGCGTGGAACAGCGCATAGTAATCAAAAAAATTCTTACGAATAGAGGCGTAAATTCCACTGACATTCTTACAAGACTGCGAGCACAATACGGCGATCAATGTCTTTCTAAAAGTCCGGTGTTTGAGTGCTCGACATCGTTTAGAGACAGAGAAACTCGTAGAAATTGAGCGTCATATACAACGGGCTGCAACTTCGGTTAATCGTGAAAATGAATACAAAACATGCAACCCAAATACTACCAGAAACGTATTAGAAAATTTGTAATATGTAATACCCTTTTCTATAAATAAATTCCTCTTTAAATTTAAACACTCCTTGTATTTTCTAGAAAACGTTCTGCCATTGAAACTGAACTACTTCCAGTAATGGTTTGTAAGTTGTTACAGGCCAATCGAGCTTTTTCGACGATTCGTAACTAACTTGATGGAAAAGGGCCTACAGCTTAGCTCAGAGGAGTAGGGGGAGTTCGTGAAAATCGCTTATGGGAGAAAATCTTTAGTTGTGTACAGGGCGAGTCAAAATAAGTGGGCGCCACCTTCCAAATCCAGCTGATTGTGTAGGTCCTCGTGGAAGGCCGAGAAGCCAACAACTCACGGGAATGGAACTTACCTTTATTGTGCCTCCTCCTATATATATCTGAAGCTTGCAAAATTTTTACATAAACACATACAGAGTACACATAAATAAAAGAGGCAGTAAATTTTAAAACACATATAATGAAACTATTAGTAACGACGGTACAACAAAAAAAGACAAGCAAAAGTGATTTGATAATTCTAAAATTATAACAGCCAAACTTGAACGTTCAAACAAACGAGCTAGCGTCGTCGGCGTACGTATTTGGTCCAACCGACCACGCAGCCACCGACGCAAGCTTACAGGAAAATTACAACATATAAAACAAAATTTCTCTCATACTTTATACTTCAAATACAGTCCACAACTGAAGGTCGCTTCCTGTTTCCAGGTACAAAAAGATTCAATGATATTGAATTTTGCAAGTTGCACGTAAGCTTTCGCTTCACAAAACACAAAACTTTAGTTTTTACCTTGAACTTCCGGCGGATGGCTTAAA
>JABXWE010016828.1:0-28754 GCA_014611495.1 Limonius californicus | reverse complement strand
ATTTTTGTCGTCCGTTCATCAATTGGGGGGCGTCCATAAAATATTTTCCTGCACATTTAGTCCTTATTTGAGAATAGTATTGGTCCATCTATTGTTTTTTCATCTAACCACATGGTGTGTATTGTTCCGCTTCAACTCAGCCACTGCATCGACGTCTTTTGTTTTTGTTAAGCGTTTGCTCATCTTTTAGAGTTATATCTGTGTTACTCTTAATTTATTTAATGAGTGTGACCGCAAATTGGAGAAAAATTCATTTTGATTTTGTTGCCTATCAATACATCTGCTCATTCCGCACTGATTATAAACGCATGTATCATGAAACACGGCGTTGTTGCGATCCAATCTTTGTATAATAACCGCCACGTAATCCAGGTACAACAGGTGTTTCATAGAATTCACAGAAAACAATTGAGTTAAGAAAAATTTATGTTTTTGGCTATTTAGCGTTTGTTGCAGTAAATACAAAACACCGTGCTTGTAGTAGAAGATTTAATGATAAACGAATATAACAACGGCAATACAAAATAATAACGAAATATGCACAGAATACCATGGACTTCTCTGTATCAGTGCCGGTGGGAAGAGTGGGTGTCTTGGTATTGTTGGGATGCGTTTTTAAGCCCTTTTTGCATTCTCAGCGGACGTGATATAATCTTGAAGGAAGCTGATTCTATTGTTCCTATCACTGGGAAAACCTGGTTGCTATTCGCATTCCGTGGGTCTGAGGAATTTATGGAAACTACATTTTAGCAAAAAGTTCGAATGTATGCATTATATATGCTCGAATTCAATTAAATATACACGCATATGCAAATATGCAGTACATTCTTAAAATATGCAAAAACATGCAAAATAGAATTTTCGAAAAGGGGTTGTTTATGACCTAATTCGGATATATTTAAAAAGTATAGCTTTTGATTCAAGCTAAATTATTTGCAAATGCATATATTTTCTAGATCTATTAATAAATAAGATGCGTACATTTAGGTACATTTATAGTATTTATTTTTTATAATGTAAACAAAACAAACACAGATAAAATCGAGAAAGCCTAAAAATGTACTGACGTAACAATAATATTAACAAGAAAAATAAGTAAAATAAAAACGGAATGAAAAACGCTAATTTATGACGTAATAAATGTTCAAACTGCCGTCCACCTTGGTGTTCAGATAAGGTAATCCTCTGCAGAAGAGAACTAACACGAGTTAACACGTGTGTGGTGAATGGAAAGTTTCATCTGGGTAGTTTCTTACAATTCTATGGAAGTGGGCAGATGCTCCGTAATTTTGAAACCAAGACGTCTAACATTAAGAGAAATGTATTATAAAAGTTGAGGCAAATCACTTTCTAAAAAATGTAAATACATTTCCCCATTTAAACAACTATCAAATAAGTGCAGACCAGCGATAGAGTTGTCAACGATACCACACCACACATTTACAGTAAAAATTGTTGTGTGCTTGTTGAATTTAATGTGGGTTGTCTTGTTAATAGAAATGGCAATTGTGTCTATTTGCACACCCATCGTTACTAAATGTCGCTTCGTAAGAAAATAGAATATTTTTAAAAGTAGTGGAGCAGTAGTAACTAAACATTCACTCGACGCGTGTAATCTTCATCAGTAAGGCGTTGCACAAATTTGACGTGGTAAGGAATGAACCCGGTTTGCTTTTAATATGGTAAATATTGAACTTTGGCTAAAGCCTACAGTTCTTGCAACTGCTCGTTCGCTTATATGGGGATTACGAGTTAATTGTTGGATGACTACCGCTTCAGTTTCTACAGTTGTGACATGTCGTTATCTCGCCGTTGGCTTGGAAAACTGTTCGTATTGTAGAAATCTCTCCCCAAACTGCCTGAAGGCATTATCTGGTCTATCCGGGTATCTTTGTGCATAGACCGCCTCCCCTTTGCATTCTCCAAAAACCAACATCATATCCGTTTTTCGCTATTATAATACATTGAATCTGATTGTTATTACTACAAGGGTCTATATAAATCAACAACTTTGTTAAGTTTTGAAAAACGTAGTTGACATTTGCCTGTCCGAAAGACTCTTAATGTACAAAAAATATAATTTTAGGGAAATTAAAATTCGACGTAAGTTGTAAATATGTGTAATATTACTTACAAGGCGTTAGTGTAGTTTAAGAAAAATAAAAGTTTTCATGCTGGAATTGTTAGCTACTGACCTTAAAAGCAAAGTTAAGGGTCCTTTCGTGTTTACGCCTGTACGGCTCATTAGCATAAATAACACCCTGTGTGTGCATTAAATCAGTTTATAAATAAATATTTTTCATCTGGGCGCATTAAATCAAAATGAATAATTTATTAGATTTGCTCGGGTCTATTTTTAGTATATCGTTTTGTAATTTTCACATGAACTCCTTTGCTATTGTTGGATGTTATTGATTGAGGGTTTCCTTGTCCATCAAAAGTTTTCCACTTTAGTGAGCAGCTCTTTCAGCAAACATTAGATTTAGGCATTAGCACATAAAAAAATGCAGGAATGCAAGTGCTTTCGAGAACGTTCTCGTTCACCTTTAAGGGCCATTCTGCATGATTGTACCTTGGGTTCTTGTGTTGCTGGGCAACAGCAGCTCTTACCGTGCTTAGAATGCAATTTTACGAGCTGCCCTCGGCTTACATTATTTATATAACAGAGGAAGTTGGTAGTCTCTGTGCTTACAAAGACGACACAGACGCTCAGTGGAACAATCCACACGAAAAATATTTTATAATATAATTTAATTCTATTGTAGAGAAGCTGTAGCTGTTAAATAAAAGCTTTCGATAATACATTAATTAGCCAAAAAATAAAGACAAACAACCATCATTAGTACTATAATTAACAAAAATCAACAAACAGAAAAACCTAAACAATTCTACGTTCGAGAAGAAAGAGTAAATAAGAAATTTTCCCTTTACCTTGAGTCAAATTCGTTCCAAACACAGAGCTACCTTCGCAATCGTTTAAACAAGTCATTAAAGTTTTAACACAGTGTAAAGGAAGGAGCGAAAGTTTCAAGCCGTTTTAAAAATTTAAGTGAACAAATGCTTGAAATATTCAAACCAACATCATCTAGGGAGAAACTAGGCATTCATTGAAATACAAAATTTCAGAAATATTCATTGGAAAATCACAAAGAAAAAGAAGAAATTTTTTTTGGACGTGAAAATTTAATTCTCGTTTACAGTAGAATAGAGTAAAATTTAATCATTTTTTTGTAGTTCTTGATAAATTCTGTTAGAGATAATCACTATAAATTGAAATATAACGTTTTTACTACACCACTTAATACAAACTTATTTAATAATACTAATAAGTGTATGTTGATGGACCTGCTTGCGGCTCTAATAGCGTAGCGGTAAAAGTCTTGCTAAATACAGAAAGGTTCAGTGTTTAAATTAGGCCAGCCAGATTTAATCAATTATTCTGGCCAGTTAACTATTCTGTATCCGAATAATCCTTATACCGAAGCTTAGCTATTGGAATTCACGAATACTTACCAGCTTCACTAAGCGCGCCTCCACCAAAAGAAGTGGCGATTTTATTGTGTGATGTGCAAGAAAAGGGAAGAGGGTTCTGGATTTGCTGGTTTTACAACCAGATGTTATAATAATATTTAAAAGTATAGAATTTGACGTTACACATGCGAATCAAAACATAAATAAGTAACTTTAAACTGAATTGACAAACTTTAATTATTCTTAATCGTTGCCCTGTTATGTAGATATGATAGAATTGCAGTTTTATTATTTATCTTCCAAACAAAAAATTACATGTTTTGGATAATGTTAAATATTAGTTAGTAACTTTCAATTATTTATACTGTTCCTACCTTTAAGTTGGAATAATAACATAATTAATGAAATGAGTTTAATTAAATCTTATCTTCCTTAAATAATGTAAACAAAATAAAATCTTTGGTTGCGTTGAATACGTTCATCTGGAAGATCTACTGTCATTTATGTAAACAGTATTAATCATCGTTTACAGTGTACTAACCCTGGATTATTATGTTCCGAACTATTTTAAATTCAGCTGGATGTATACAAATTTTTAATGAAAAAGAACTTTGTTCAGAATTTGCAATTAAGTTGCTTGATGCCTACTTATGTAATTTGTTTCCTAATTAGCTGCTCATCATCGAGTCACATCGCTATTATTTTCTGCTTAAATTCGAAGTTCAGCTATGTACGATTTTAATTGTCTGAATCACAGAAAAATTATTTAAAATTTTCTCCATAGCGGACGTTATACAATAAGGGAATGTGGGTCCTACCCATTTTATTTATTTTTTCAGCGAACTTTTGAAAAATTGTAAAATCCCTCTATGTTCATAACAAAATAACCGAATACTTTGGCCAATTATTTTAAAACTAGAATAATTAAACTAACTTCCTGTTCGATATCAGCATAGACCGGCTCGCCAAATTAATCAGTAGTCAGAGCATTCGAATCAATCAAAGGTGGATGGTCAAGTCAAGCGGTTATTCGGCATCCGAATAAGCCACTTAACCAAATTATTTGGTATCTGGATGGTTTGGTTGGTCGAATTTTTCTGTATTAAAATAATCAGGTTAGCCCACTCGTTGAGCATTTGGACAGTCCGGATAGCCGGTTATTGGGTATTAAAAGACATTGGTTGGGGCGAGTTATTCGGTAGCTGTATCGACCGGTTATATAATTATTCGTTTTCCGATCATATGGTTAGCCGAATTATTCGATATCTAGATTTTCAATTTAGCCGGTTATTTGTTGTTCGAATAAATGGTAAAATTTGCATACCAAATAAACCGATTAATCTAATTATTCGGTATACCAATAAACTGGTATTGTTCGGCATAGGGATAATTCGGATAATTGATTAATTCCGTTTGTGAATAATACGATTAGTCGAAGTATTCGGTGGAGGGATAATTTGGTTAGGCGTATTTTTCGGTATTAGAATAATCAGGTTAACTCAACTGTTCGGCATAGTCTGGCTAGCCGGTTATTGGGTATTCGAATGCACTTGGTGAAGCTAATTATTCAATAGTTGTACAGACCGCTTATCTAATCAATCGGTATCGAGATGATACGGTTAGTTACATTATTGTTTATAGGTTGATTCTGTATTCGAATATTTGGTTTAGTCTAATCATACAGTATTCGGTTCATTCTGTGAGCTGAATGTTTTGGTATCTGCTTATTTGCTATACGAATACAGCAGTTAACCGAATATTTGGATACCGAATACACGAGCTTTCGGCATTATTATTATTATTTAGTAAAAGATAATTGGGTTAACTAAATTGTTAATGGTTAATCAAATTATTCGGTACCGGAATACACTAGTATTATTCGGTTCGGGGATAGTTTCGATAACTATTTTATTCTGTTTTTGAGTAACCCGGTTAGTTGAATTATTCGCTATTTCGATATCTGGCATGCTTTTTATTGGGTATTTCAATATACTGGTGTATCGAATGATTCCTAATCAGAATAATTCGGTTGGCTTAATCATTTAGTATTCGGTTCATCCTGTTGGCAGAATTATTTAGTAACTTGGTTGTCCGGTTGGCTGGCTATTTGATATTAGAATGCAGTAGAAAACTGAATATTAGGGTACCGAATACACGAGTTTATGCCCGTATTATTTGGCATGAAGGCAATTTATTTGACAAATTGTTAATAGTTAAGCAAAGCTAGTCGGTACCGGAATACACTAGTGTTATTCGGTTGGGGATAGTTTAGATAACTGTTTTATTCTGTTTTTAAATAATCCGGTTAGTTGAATTATTCGCTATTTGGATATCTGGCATGCTTTTTATTGGGTATTTCAATATGCTGGTATATCGAATGATTCCATATCAGAATAATTCGGTTTGCCTAATCATTTAGTATTCGGTTCATCCTGTTAACTGAATTATTTAGTATCTTGGTTGTCCGGTTAGCTGGTTAGTTGCTATTAGATTACAACAGTTAACTGAATATTTGAGTACCGAATGCACGAGTTTGCGCCCGTATTATTTGGCATGAAGATTTGGTTAACTAAATTGTAAATAGTTGAGTAGCTATTCGGTACCTGCACACACTAGTATTATTCGGTATGGGGATAGTCTGGATTCTGTTTTTGAATATCCTGGTTAACCGAATTATTCGATATCTGGATATTTGGCATGCTGGCTGTTGTTTATTTAAATATGCTGGATTATCGAATGATTATGTATCCGAATAATTCGGTTAGTCTAATGATTCAATATTCGGTTTATCTCGTTAAAGCTAAATTATTTGGTAACTCGGTTGTCCGGTTAGCTCGATATTTGTTTTCCAAATAACGGGCACCGAATACGCGTATTTACAAATATTTTGTACGGCTAACTGAATTGTTCAATTTTTAGATAGTTCGATTAGCTGGTTTTCTGGTATTCGAATACTCATACTCAATGCGGTTAATCATATTATTCGGCATCCGAAGGTACCCATCAACATGATTATTTGGTATTCGAATAGGCCTGCTAATATTCGGAAAATTCGGTTAGGTGTTGGGTATTGGGTTTGCGAATTGACGGTAAGTCGGTTATTTACTACCCGCATATTCTGTATTATTGAGCTATTCGGTAGCCTAATATACCATTTAATCGTTTTATTTGTTATCTGAATACACGGACGAACGGAATATTTCGCCATTTGGAAAATTCGGTTATCAGTTATCTATTAACCGAGGTTTTCTAATTTTACATCCTATTCGTTCTTTTTAAGAACGGTTAATTAGAAACTGTAATTATGTTATATTAAGAATACAAAATAACGTAACTTCTATTTGAAGAAAAACTTTACTATTATTCATTATTGTTGCGATAAAAATATAGTAATATTAGAAAATAGTTAAAAATTGGAATTCCAGATAGGTACTAGGGGTAGAAAGCAATTTCTTACTTTTACGTACGGCTCATGTTGCAAGGGGTTATGTTAACATATTAGCTATTTCAATTTTGTTAAAGAATTACATCAGAGCCTTATTCGTAAAACCATTTAAATAAAAGGATGGGTGATGCAGCAATATGTTTTCATTCTATTTATGGTGATTGGGAGTACAAACATTTTATCTACAAACATAACATATAACATTTCTGTGTCTCCATGTTAAATTCCTATGTTCCGGTTCAAATATTATGCACGGTATACATGATTTAATCAAAACAGAAACCGGATTTGCATGAAACAGCACTTCAACCATGTGTTCCTACAGTTCTGCAACACAAACTGTTTTCACAAGTTGTTAAGAAATTGGGAAATGTTTCTGTCGGAAAGTTTCGTTCCTCTGATTGTTACGTTTCAGTTTTATTGATTGATTCTGCCAGTACCTATAAATTTACATGAAATCTAAAATTACTTAATCAAACAGAAGAGAACAGGCGCGAGAGACCTTTAACCGAAAAATCAATTTTGTCGTCGATATTAAATTGGGTTAGGACATTCTGGATCAGAAGTAATTAATTCTAGTCGTCCGACCTGGGGTCAATTAAATTAGGGAATTGATTAGTGTCGCGTCCTGTCTTCGCTTCAGATGTTTTGTTCACGTCATACTCATCGTTCATCTTCTTTTAATTCATTCACGTTTCGGGAGCGTCGTAAAATAGAGAAAAATAATAAATTTGCAAGGATTTTGTGAGTCAGCTAGGGTGTGCTTTTAAAGTTTCATTATGGGATTGCTAATATTCTATTATTAGTGCAATTAATAATATTCTTATGGTATACAAAATTTATAATTATAGAAAACGTTTTTCTTTATCACACATTTTGTTCTCCTGAGAACATGCTAGAAAATGTGTTACACTATCAATTTATTTGTTCCACTAATAAAACAATGCTGTTTTTATAGGCAACCAACGATACATGATTGTGTTTTATAGTGGACGATGATTAATCAAGCAAATACAGTATTTAAATTAATGATTATAGTAAATATCCATTTGAATGTCACAAATATGATTTATTTATTTTTCTTTTAGTAACATTCAAGAAAACTTGTTACCATTTAATTTCTTCATACCACTTATAAGACTATTGCTGTGCATAGGCAACCAACAATACAGTTCATTTTTTTTACAGTATACTGTAGTTTACAATTCTTGTACACGAATACATTCTCTTTCTATTAATATTCTTTTGCAAACTTAAGTTATAAGTTCCACCGCTGTTTTACAAAGAAAGATTATTATTTAATTAAAATATTTTGGTTGCCATCTTATATGTGTGTTGGGTTGCGCTAACCATATTTAAAGGATTTTCTGGAAAATTTTGAATTAATATTTTTTAAGAATATGTATACTAGCAGACGTTAGTTAAAGTACAGCCCTTTTATTCAAGGAAACTCTATCTCTAGGTATTTTTTAAACGCGAAAATAATAACCCCATATATTTTTTCTGGCTTTATTTCCTTAAACTATTTACAATACTAAGTAACTCTGAAACTGACATTTAGATGCTTATACATTTTATGGTATACAACAAAATCTCGTAATGGGCAATACTTAACCGGAACCTTTCACTTGTTCACAAGTAAGTAAAATGTCGCCGGCCTTGCATGAGAAATCGCAGTTATCGGGTTCACCAATCCAGAAGGGTTCTCCTTGACCATTGCAGCTACATTCATCAGGTTTATCGCTGCAAGCAGCGTTGGCCTGGTAGAACAAGGCCATGAAGATGGCAAATACTAGTAATAGGACCTTCATATTTCTGCAAACAAGAATACTTCAATCTGGGAAGATTGTACATGAATAACGTTTAATATTTGCATAGCTGTATACAGGGCGGGCCACGTAACATGTGATACCTGAAAAACTAACACTGCAACCCAACAAACGTGTCAAAGCAACTAAAATTCTTACTATTATATCATAGTTAAAATAAATCAAGTGATCTTAAACCATCGTGGGAATTCAGCATTTTTTTGATTTACCATTTCATGATATTACCCTAAATGAAGGTAATTTGATCTTGTCTTCTTAGACAAATCGTAGTTTAGCTAAACTGAGAAAACTTCTTCGCCGCTCGTTATGGTAAACAGCTGAAATTGGATTAGTCTTGACATTGTTCTGATTGTACGAAAATTAGGTAAATCTGGATAATCATTATACTTATCCTTAAAAAATCACGAAATGAAGTCCAAATAACGAAGGTTTCTTTTAACTTATTTTTTCATTAGTTTGATGTCTTTTATCAGAAGTGCCTATTAATTTTTCCATCATTTTATCGTTCTTGTTTAACAAACAAGGTTGATACCCACGTATAGTAATCATCAAATCAAACAAAAAAGTCGAATTTGTATTTTAATCAATTTCATTTATCATGAAAGACATAATTTAAATTATTTTTATTTATTTACTCTACACAAGTATGTGTCCTGTACCATAACCAGCGGGTGCAAGCCCTTACTGCTTCTGATTATGCTACAAGAACGATAATTTTTAGTTTCACACTGAGAAAGGTTTGATTTGATGAGTACTATATGTGGGTAAATAATCCGTCTTCTTTTTAAACATCCTGTATTGTTATATGTATACGTCTATGGACAATTAAAAAAACAGTATGTAGAAAGGTCTTATATTAAAATAGCTACGATGACATTAGAAAACACTTATTTTAGCAAATTTTAAGGCATTTTAGCAGCTTCCGAATATTAATTTTTGACAACTGACAATTGAATTTCCTACATTTGTGTGTTAGGTATCTCATGAGGCTTTTTATCACCATAACAGTAAAATTGGGAAAATATTTGTTAATTAATTTTTTTTCTAGTAATAACGTACTGGAGCACTTTTTTGATTCTAGTTTTTATTTTTTCTTATATTAACTGCAAAAATTCTTAAACTTTGGGGAACGTTTTTTGAAATAATTACAACTGCTAAGATTTTTCATCATACACTTGCAACATACTAAGAGTATTTTTTGTAAATTAACCGTAAAATTCTTAAATAATTTATAGAATGTCGATTTGTAATATGAATATCTTCCTTTTTAAATCTATCTCGTCAAAGAGATTTGTAAATGCCAGTATTTTATTCAATAATTCACCTTGATTAGATTTTGAGCCAATTAATATTACTGGAATCGAACTTTTGTATATTGAAGTTCCAAGCGCCGTGGAAAAATTCGTTTTATAGAAAATTCTATACATGTAACAGCAACATGTTCTTTTTCCCTTTTTATTTCATCTAAGAGCTTAAGTTTCACGCATACACTTAAATAATTTGTGCTCAATTTTGTCATTTTATGATTTTAATGGGTACGGGTACGCTATGTAAGAATGCAAATGCAACTGCAAACTAAAATAGTAGAATTGTAAAGTTTTAAATTCCCCGCAAAGAGACATTGAAATGTACAATACAGCTATGTTATCTTTAATAGGAAACATTTTTGGAATTTGCTATAAGGGGCAAATAACAAAAAAACTTTATTGGAATTCATATGAATGGTTTAAACAGTGACAATTATTTAAATTTTTAAAATAATTGTTTAAATTCTGTAAACTTTAGTAGAATATTTCTATTGCGAATCTAAAACATATATGAATTTATTACGTACGTTTTGGTTGGTGTGTTAGCATTTGAAATTATTGCAGCGGCTTGAGCAGATAAACAATAAAGAAGAATTGTCGGTTGTTATATTTATATCTACCAGCTGACTGTGACCTTAACAGACAGCTTGTTTTTAATTGAGAACAAGTTTTATATAATTTAAAAATAATCTTCTGGGTGTATTCTTAGATAATAAACAAGCGGAAATATTTCCTGGACCAATATAGGCATATTTACGAAAACATGTTGTTCATATTGGATAATGAAGCAATACATATTATGTATTTGACAAATAAATACTTTATTTTTTCAATGTAGAAGGTTAGTTTTAAGAATACTAATTTACCCTCAACGATTTTCAAAATCACAATCAAGTAATTCTAATCTGTTTAGCCTGGACAAACCATAATTATTCCAAGCCGATATATGTTTACCATCTCAGCACAATATTTATCTCTATGCGTAGCTATATAAAACTATCCTAGAATCTCCATAGATATTAAATTTGTCATTGGTGTTTGGTGCATTTAAAACGTGTGTCCATAAAAGCTGTAATTTATAAGGAGATTACTAATAGAGCACAAATTACAAAAAATATTCGAAATTTCTTCCTTCTGCTACAATACAGATCTCTGCTCGGCGAATTAATCATTATTGTACTCTTTCATACACTGCAGTGTTGAGTATACGCGTAACTGAATGCACTGCCAGACCACTTGTTCATAAACATTACTATTTGCGTTGGTCCATCAAATATAATAGGGCGGGTTTTAATCTGACGACCCGGGAGGCCATGTAATAATTCCACCGCATTCGATCCAACGTCGAAGAAATCTGCTGTTTAAACATTACATAGGGACCCCTAATCTACCGGCTCATCTTACTCCTTATCACTGCCGCCCCCCCCCCAACGCACTACAGAAATTTGCCCCTGTTTTTAAGAACACCTTGTATAGCGATAATTTTAAAGCAGCTTAGGATTATTACTCAATAATCGTAGAATAAACTAGAAGATAATAAAGGTAAGAATCAAATATGTTTTCATTTAAATTATTTAAATAATTATTGCAGTATTGCTATACAGGGTTGGGCAAAACTACGGAGCAATGTAAATATCTTTACTACGGTAAGCGCGATTTCGACAAAATGTTCATTCCGATGTATGCAGTATACAATGAAGGTATTGGCGGTTAAAAATGACTTCCGGTTTAACTGGAAATGATATCAACTTTTCTGTTTTACGTAAAATACCCTGTATATTTTAAGATATAGCGATAGAACGCATGAAAACGAAACAAGACAAATACTTTGAAACAAACAAATAAAAAAACACAAATACTATCACTTGAGAAGATGTTTAAGAGGGCTCCAGAGCACGTGACATATGCAGCTCTTCCCTACAGTACGCCTCTCACCTCCTACAAGATGCAATCATGGTCCGAATACCTAATACACCGACGTTGCAAGTGTGTCTTTGTCTCTTTCATCGGTCACAACAAAGACGCAACGAAATATGTTGTGTTGCACTTTTTAAATAAAGAAAAGTATTGTTTTGCTTTACGAATAGCGATGAGTAAAGAACTTATTGTTTTTTAAAAATATGTAATAGATAATTATAATTTTTTTTCCGGACACTCAATAGAAATGAATTACATTTTACAAGAAATTATTAAAAAATACATGAAAAGCGCGGAAGTCAAATTGACGTTTCCATCACTGTGTTGCTATAATTTTTTTTAACTATTTAAGTAGAAGACACTCTCACTTTTATTTAAATCTTAAGAAATTATATTTTAAAAAAGCCGTGATTCTCGGGGTTGTAAACAGCGAGGGCAAAATAGTATTTTGTAAACATTACGAGAGTGGATATGAGAAGATGCCCATTCACTAAATTGTGAGTTGTCTGTAGATGAGAGTAGAAAAAAATAGATATTGGTTTTTATTTACAAAGTTAACAGATTTAATTGTTCATAATCATGAACAGCATCCCTCGGAGGATTTCTTACTTTTTTCCTCGTTTGATTCTGGGATCTATCAATTCAGGTAAGATACAATTCATATAAAAAATTGTCAAACGTGGTAACATGTCGTTGTTCCACAAATTATCGTCTCTCTGTATCTGTAAAACATAAAGCATCTAATGTATTATACAGCACCATTGTGTGAAGATAACATGATTACCTGTTCCACTAAAAAACGCCATGGAGACCAAACAATAAAATGACATATTTTTCGTTTTGTAATGGCCAGTTGTCCTTGTACTTGGAAACAGAATTTGTCCAGCTTTTTTAAACGTAGATTGCCATTTTCATCTAAGGTAGCAAATGTTATTAATTTTTGACGTATAGCATCCCTTGGATGTAAATGTCTGGATTTTGATGGACATTTCACTTCTATAATCTCATCTTGGCCAATAAGACCATCAGGACTTGCCGCCAAGAAAAAGTGTTCTTCGTCGATGAATAGTCTACAGGACAAAACCTTTACACCAAAATGCAGTTCAAATTCTGCAACGGCGTTGGATTCGTTGTCTGAACCCCACTGTGTATGTTTATTACCTTTGAACGTTGAATATAGTAATTTTTTCACTGTTCCTTCACATGATGTTCTTCCTCCTTTTTTGACAATTTCCTTAAAATTGGACGCTGTAATCCTTATATAACGCTCTTCATGCCAGATTTTAGTTTTGCTCTGACCGCGACTAGCATTCTCAATTTGAACGATTTCCTCTTTTGTTTTTGCTAATCCATTCAAAAATTTATCTTTCTCAATTAAATATTTAGAAGGTTCCATATCATCGTCACAAATATTTGCCTCCGGTCCGTAGTCATTGTCTGGCAAAGCAAGATGTTTCTTTTTTGCTTGAAACTTTTTAGTGCCAAACAAATTTCTTTTTACCTTATTCATAGTTCTTGCTTTCCTTTTGGCTATGTATTTTTTTGTCCACTTTCGTGGACTTTTTTTACAAGTGCTCTATGAATTACGCTATAATAATCACTACCCGAGTTAAACGATAAAGCTGCTGCTTCACATCTCTCCTGGTATCCATTACGAAGACTAAAATTTACTCTTTTGCCTCCCACAAATTTGCCACCTGACTATTGAAATGCTCTGCTGCGTTATTGTCCATGTTCAGAAGCAATCTTTGCACGTTTTGAATTAAACGATTAAAACAAGATTCAATATCTTGATATAACCCACAGGCGCGCATCTCTATAACTAGATTTGTCTCATTATCTTTAGGTTTGCAGGAAAAATATTTTATGTCGGCGCATTTGTTATGTTCGCCAAAGACATGGGATGGAACGTTCCTTAAATCACCGGTTAGTAACTTAATTTTATCTGCAAATTCCGTGTGTTCCTCGATTCGAAAACGTGTTGCAGAAGTTATAGCTGTTCTTAGTCTTTGCGAGTTTGTTTCGAGAGCTTTGCGAAGTATGGGTGGGACAGCTAAATTTTTCGAAAAACTTCTTGTTCGCTATAAAAAAAAAAGATTGCTGGGCTTGCGTACAAATGATAACAACAGTCATATTACTTGCTACTTCTCGTAATTTAGATGAAAAATTTCTTAAAAGGTGATTACGACATTCCACCTTTTCAACGAACTGATTGCCGTATGGTTTCATCTCACGTAATTTTCGGTAAACAGAACTGTCACCGTCGCCCACCATTCTTGTATATTTTATTCCATGTAATTCCAAACTAGTTTTGAACTCTTCACATATAATATCTGTTTCCATGCCTATAGAACTACCATTCCAATTTTTAGAACATATGTGAACAGGAGGATCTACGTTCTTTGCAGAAGCACGGGCGCAGATGCAACAGTATTTATTTCGTACGCCTATATACAAAATTTTTCCTGTTATTTGTCCTATTATACAGCCCTTAAACAGAAATCCAAATTTTTTTGTTACCAAAATTATTAGCCGGAATTACTTATTTGTAACATCTATTTACTTACCACTCCAGAAAGAGCATCGTAATTCACATTGTACGATCTCTTTGACCATGCACCGTGTGTTATTACAGTGATAGATGGAACCTGGTTTTTGTCAACTTCTCCAACTTCCCTTGCTAACTGAGCCTCCTTTTGGCCAGCTTCTTCGATACTCTGCCAAGCAGTCTTCGCAATAGCATCAACCACACCTCGTTGGTAAATATCGAATGTATCATATGCCATCATCGGCATATTGATTGCTGCTGCAATTTCTTCGAACTGACTGTATCCAATTCCGGTAGAAATACAAGCCAGAGTAACAGCAGAGTTTATATTAAGACTATCGCTGTTTGGGGAATCATGATCCTCAGAAGTAATGTACTTTTCAATTCTGCACATTTTACATTTTAAGAGGAAAGAACTTTTTAAACCTTTTCGAATTTCTCTGACTATATACATATCAGATATATCGCAGGCAAATGATGTGTGTTTACCGCTAGCAAAAAGTTGTTGGAACAAATGTGCTACGTCAAAAATTCTTCTGCCTGTAGGTGGTTCTTCATGATATTCACTAAAAGTAAAGATTTCTTGACATATTTTTTTAAATAGTAACTGTTAGTCAGTAGATACTGGATACGTACACACAGTTTGTGTTCAACTTCTCGTAAGTCATTGTTAATTCCCTATCTGTTCCCGCCATAGCTGCTGAGTTTGCATCCATCCTATTTTCGAAGTAAGCGTCCCTATCAGGGTGTTTTAAAACTGAGTACAAAAATACATTTAATTTTTTTTTTGATACACACCTATCATTGCTCATACACATTTCCTCTGATGCAATTCTAGACGGGGAAACATTAACACTGCAATACGCATTATTGGCGTCTTCATATGATTTCGATGATGAAGCCTGGGCATCAGCAGCATTTTCCACCATGATTTTTTTGTAAAAATATTTCATCAAAATTATTGGACATCAGGTGTTTTATAGTAGGTATATAATCAAAAATAATAATAAGTATGTGCCAACGTATTTATGTTGCTTGTCTTTTTTTAATACAGTAAAACCTCTAGTTGTGGACACTTTTTACTCATTGTCAGTGCCGGCATTCTTCCCTACGTTTACATTAGAATTAAAACCTTTCTAATTTAGACGTGGACGGTACACTTTTGTAGGAAAAATTTGATAAACCTCTTGTTATGGCCAGTCAAGTTCTCGACAATTTGACAAACAAAATATTTTCACAAAGTGTGTTAATCCGCTTATTCCGTCCTTTTCGATAGAAATCGGTGATTAAGGGTGGTTTTTCTTGTGAAAAGTGATCAAATTTAATATTTTTAATTTGTTATAACTAGTCAACCGAGCTATATTTCAACGAACCACTTGGAAAACAGATACAGGCCAATAAAAAGAACAAATCAGAGTTAGAAAAAATTCAAAAAATTGAGGGGTCGACTTGACGTGTAAAGCCCCATATATAGACAACATGTTAATTGGAAAACTTGTGTCTGATGGACCTGGAACCCTTCATTTACTCTCGTGTAAAGAGAACCATTGCCAATTTTTTCGATGATAGCATGAGTAAGTCATCTCAATATTTTACTATGAATTTCAATTATTATAAATTGTAATTATTCAATATTAATTTACAATAAAATATCTTTATCTTAGTATTTTTTTGTTTTTGTAATCAAACCACATAGGTACTCCTATTTATCAAAATTGACAAAATAGACCAATTTTATAGCGCTTTTTTTTATCTAATCCTTGCCTTTTTCTGCGATTGATAGTGCTTTTTTACCAAAAATTTGGTGCCTTTTGCCTTAGTTTTTATGTCTAACTATCCGCCCCTTACTGATAACATACTTACATCTTTAGTTGTTGTTTTATGAAATCGCAACAAATTAACTCATAAACAAAAAGTAGAAGTGTTTAATTTTTCAAAACAAAACAAGTGTGGTGTTAGAAAAACGACAGACAACTTCAAAATATCAAAATCGTACGTAGTAACATTTTAAAAGCAGAAAAGCGAATCATTGATAAATTGGAACAGTAATGGTAATGACCAACGTAAGCGTCTTTTTCATAATGATGATTCATTAGTGAATGAAGTTGTTTTTGAATAGTTTTGCCGGATCTGACTTTTTATAAGTAAAATAGAATTCAACAACCTAAACCCGCTCTTATGTGGACACCTCCAATAAAGAGGTTTTACTGTATTATCTTGATGATATTTAATGTTTACTTATACTAAGCAACCTTACAACCTAACCTAACTAACTATTTTTACCAATGCAATTATTTAGTCAACTGCTTACCTAGCTCGTAAACCTTTTCTGCGACTTTTCCGCTTAGTCGACAATTTTTTATGGCGACCCTTTGAATCTATCTCCCTTTTCGTGTAATTACCCATTTCACTATGCACTTTAGAACTAGTTCACTTAAACTATTCAAATTCACTTAAATCATTCAAACGTCGCTTTCGGCTTTTTCGCCTAGTGCGCAGTTCAAACATTGGCTGTGCCACCCCGTTGTTGCCAAATTGAAATTTGTAAAGCGAATGCTGTGTAGACCGTGAGAGGGCAGCACCGATCAGACGTTTTTTGAAAAAATAATGCCATTTTTTTATTTTTACATAATTATTTTTTTTTCTGTGTAGTACCTACCCCATAAAATTATATAGCGCATGTGGGATTCTCAATATAATTTTGAATTTTTACTAATTACGACTGTTTTATTTGTTTTTTCAAAATTTACGTTTTTTTCATATTATCCCACATTGCTAAAGTCAACCAAAATAAGTTAGTTCAAACCATTTTCTATTTGGATTCATACTTTTTTTATCAGACGAAATTTCCTGCAGTCGGTACTCTGGAGCCCTCTTAAAATGACCATCATTTACTTCTTTGCAATAACCAAGTCTTATGTGTGTAGAAATTCTTCGTACATTAACACGATGCTCTGCAGGAATTCTTATATTAAATATTTCAAATAATTGGACGGTCGGTGTAAACTACTTTTTAAATATTCCCAAAGAAAGAAATCCCATGGATTTAGATCTGGAGAACGAGTGGACCATTCACTAAAACCCTATTCGGAAACATGTAGTTTTAAAACGGCTGAACATTTAGATCTTAATGGGTAGGTGCTCCGTCCTGGTGAAACCAAGCATTATTAGGTAATTCTCATTAATTCTTCAAAAGCAGGAAAAATGCTTTTCTAGAAGGTCTAAACAGTGTTGATCTATTAATCGAACATTACAGAACACAATACAAATCAAGCAAAATTTGACAACTTTACAAAACGGTCTACGCTTCAGACATTCCTTTGTTTTCATGAGCTGCTAGATAACAGTTACGATCATTATTGTTCAATATCTCTAGAATTGTTGAAAGGCATAAAACCTTACACCACTGAGTTCTCAAAGAAGAGTTTTATTGATATATCTTAAAATATATAGGATATTCTATATAATATAAAATAGCAGATAATATTTTTGGTTAAACCGGAAGCTTTTTCAAACCGCCAATACCTTCATTGTATCCGCCATATATCGAAACCTTCAAGTGATATTTTTTCTCGAAATTGCGATTGTTGTAGTAGAGGCATTTGCACTGTTCCATACTTTTGCCCAGCCCTGTATATATTTCTATATAGCTAGTATATAAGGCTATAGCGTAATATCTGGGGGTGCTAGATTGTGTTCGTCATATTTGAAATTCGCTTCATAGTAAACGAGTGCAAATTCGTATATAGGGATTCCCAGGTTGTTGAACCATAGGCGAAGTTAAAAGAAATTTACAACCAAATCTTAAGAAGTAGTCATAAATCAACGGACTCTATGTGTAAAAGTGTTTTGAAATTATTGTATACAGTAGCTTGCGATGTGTGCAAAGTCAGAAAGAAAAAGCGGACGAAAACTGTACAGACGTAAACTTTGGTGGAAATTTTATGTCTTAAATCAATGAAACTTTATTGATAAAGCCAAATTTTAACTTAGGAAATACAGAAAAATACTAATTCGAGCTGGATATATATAGGCTAAGCTGATACATAGAATATTCGCAATATTACAGGAATTATGCTTGGACATAGGACATAGTACCCTCTATGTAGTACATGTACTATAAAAATATTTTTGGATTTTTAAGCGGTGTTAAATACCTTTTAGGAATTCTAAACCAATAACTGTTTCAAAAATTAAAACTTTTGATGCTATTCATGGCTTGGAATATTATTTTATGTAAAGCCCCAATTCATTTTATTAACGAGATCTTCCGCAAGATTTAAGAAAATGGCAAATTTGGTCAGCCACTGCAAATTAGTACCATTCGCGAAAATTTTCACAATGTAATTATTTTTTCTTTATACAGATAACGCTTTCTGTTAAGGTCTTCTTCTAACAGATGTTACATCTGGGTTTTATATTGTTAAACTTTATTAGGTTTCAGTGCTACACTGGGCGAAAAGCCTGTTCGAGTGGAAATCAGGCAAATTGAAGTCGTTGGATTGACGCAAAGTGTCCTAAATCACTTATTTATGTAAAATTGCTTGTAAAGCTTTAGATTGAAGCCTTTTTTAATTTACAAGAGGTTTAGCTCTTCTAAATCGTGCAGCCAGTTCTAATACATTTTTCTAAAAGCCTTATAAGAATTACTACTGTTTCAACGGTTGAGTAACCATCCAGGGAGCCTGGAGACTTGTTAAATGGTTGCGCGAAAGAGTGAAAACCAATTTTCAATTTTTATGACTAAACGGATATTTATTTATATCAAGAAACCGGGATTTATTTTTTTATTTTAATGAGAAAAATCACACATTTATTTGATATTACTGCAATTAAGCGGTCGTGGGATAGAGATTAGTGCATTCTATTTACACGCTGAAGGTGCTGGGTTCAATTCCCAGTACTGGAACATCGGGTTTTTAACAGCCGTTTTGCAAGGCAATGGCAAACTATTGAGGTCTTCTGCCTAGTAAATCTTCTCTGAAGTGTTTATACTTCCTGTAGTTAGGAGCCCACGTTAAACTGTTGGTCCTCTATGTCTATGGCACTTCAAACACGCAACACAGGCATAGGCGAGGAGTTGCTACGTCTCGTAAGAAATATAGCACTCGAAATGACAAATCGCTTAAGTGATGCCATAAGCAGTATCGATAAATTTAATTGAATTAAAGAAATATTTTGGTTGTCATGTCATATGTGTGTTGGGTTGCGTCAACCACATTTAAGGGATTTTCTGGAAAATTTTGAATTAATTTTTTTTAAGAATATGTATACTAGCAGGTGTTAGTTAAAGTACAGCCATTTTATTCAAGGAAACTCTATATCTAGGTAGTCTTCGGAGAAATAAGGAAAACCAAGCACCGAAGACGCATCATTCTCCACCACAACAATGCGAGCTCTCACACAACGGCTCGAGCAAGTGACTTTTCGAGCACTCAAAATGTCCATTTGATGAGTCATCCGCCTTGTAGTCCTGACTTGGCATCTCTTTATTCCCGTACATCAAAAATAAATTGCGAGGTCAACGTTTTTCGACACCTGAAGAAGCGGTTGATGCGGTCAAAGTGCATGTTTTGGAGAGACCTTAATCGGAGTGGAAAAAGTGCTTCGAAAATTGGTTCATACGCATGCAAACGTGTATTGATCTTCATGGAGAATATTTTGAAAAACAATAGAGCCATTTTCGATGATACATATTTGTTTTTGTTCTCTAATCCCGAAATATAAAAGGCAACCATCGTATACTCATGTGGTAATACGTGTTCCACTTTGGTTTTTCGTAAAGGATATAGGCCGTTGTCATGTAATATTTTGTGTATTGGTGACTGGTATGCCTGCACTCCGAGAAAAACTACGTACGGTTTTTGTTGATACCCATCCAATTAAATCTAATACAGTTTCTTTTATATTGGTCTGTGTTACCATAAATGGACGATCACCACCACCACCTCTTTCAAGGCCAACACTTCCTCTCTCTCATAGTCGTTGGTCAGTTCCTCTGTAACTGTGTGGCTTGGATGTCTTCTGTTTGGATAGCGTTCAGCATGTAGCTTTGCCACTACATTACAAATACCACCGAACTCCCAAGAATCCAAATCATGTGAGTGTACTCCATCTTCTTCTTCTTCTTCTTCTTCTGTATATAGGCCAATGGCCTGTTAATTACCTACCACAGAGTAGGTTCTGTGAGCCCTCTTTGCAAGTATGCCGGGCAGGGGGGCTAACCTAACCCGTCGAACAGAGAAGAGAAGTGCCACTACAAGGTTTACGATTGTCAACGATGTTTGTATGACAACCGGGACCGACGGTTTTACGTACCCTCCGAAGCACGATCGGTTGCATATGCCACTATATTGGTGCACCCATCTAAGTACTGACCGCGCGGATTGTGCTGGACTACGAATACCGTTTAACCGGCGTCCGCAGCGCTCCGCTATGCACCCGATTGTACTCCATGTGTTTTCTATTAATGCAAGTGAAATGGAATTTACAGAAGAGAACATATTGTTAATATAAGTTGGTAGAGCGTCCACTTTCTGAGTAAAACCTCGATTGTGGCTTGGATTCGAAACCTCAGCGTTGCTATGAAGATTTATAGAAATCTTGTCTGCAACTCACCACACTCAATTTTCCAATCCGGCTTGCAACCGTGGGATCTTAAAAACGTTCTCTGGTATTTCTGTCGTTGGGTTGTGACGTTACATTGTAGGGTCCCCGTGTTTCTACCTCAGCGCTGAGGAGAAACATGTGGTAGAGAAGAGTCCGATGCCCAGTAGTGGCACAGAAAGGTTTTCAATGACGATTCACTGCTGAACAGCGTCTTATCTCAAGTTATCGGACACCACGCATATGCGATAACAACCTCAACAGCCACGACACCTGGAGGTACCATACAAACAGTGCTAGGCTGTAGTTTTTAGAAATTCTATAGAAATTTAAAAATATATGTGATGTCGTATATTGTGTATTTATAATACCACCAAATATATTATTCCAGTGTATTATGAAATAGAGCAAGCAATTCACAGACACTTTATTTTTCTAGCTATAACATTGATGTTTATTATAAAATATTATGCTTAATTTAATTAAATTAATACCCAAAAATATTATCCTAAAAGGTGACAATAGGTCTTCACGCCGGATTTTTCACAATGAAATCTGCATTGCATAACTCCTGATGGGCCCGGGTTGCCAACCCAGACTGGTGTGCCATGACCTGTACAGTTACAGGGTTGTGGGAGCTCTTCGCAACCTGCTGCAGTGAAACTGAAGTAGTTGCAGAGCATTATAAGGATGGCAGTCACAAAGAGTAAGGTCTTCATTTTCCTAGAAACGGTTTAAATAAAGATATGCTTAAAATTCGTTAAACTACAAATTAAAATACGGAGCTTACATAAGGAAAACGTTTAGTAGTCTAGAAATATTTTGATTATTACAAACAAAACATGTTATACAATTGAAACCGACTTTAGAAATGCTTAAGTTATCAAATTGGAGCATTTGGGTGGTCTTCCAAATTATTCACACAAACACCCACTTTTTGCTTTTTTTGAAGTCCTTAGGTATCTACATAGTGACGCGAGGAACTATATTTAAAGTACATACTGTATGAATTATTCAAATAGGAGTTAGGATTTTTCTTAAATGGAGATGCTACGTTTTATAGCCAAACAACGAATACAGCTTAGGTTCGATACTTCAGTACTATCACAGCAGTTTATTAAAATCTTGTGCTGCAACCCACCACACACAATTCCCCAATTCGGCTTTGGCAACAGTGGACCAAAATTCCTTCCCTGGAATTTATGTCCTTTGGATTTAATATTCAAGTATAAATCTCCGATTTATATCTTAGCGATGAGGAGAAACACGTGGTAGAAAAGAAGCAAGTGTCAAACAGTGGGACGATTTTCAATAATATTTATTTTAAGGGTAGGTTTGAAATATAGAAACATGTGAAGATCTTCTGTAATTGTTAAGTTTTCACTATTCATTAGAGCATGGAAGCAATGATACGTCCAAACCTACAGATTAACGTGGGCTACGAACCACGGGAAGTATAAACGCTCCAAAGCCGGAATACCTCGCTGGTTTACCGTTGCTTTGCGAAAGCCGTTCAAAATTCGGTGGTTGAATTGAACCTCATACTTTCAGCCTTAAAGTTTTAAACCCGCGACCGCCTCATTGAATGCTTAAATACTAGTAAAATCATATTTTTAAAATCTATAGATTTAACTGCTTTGTGAATATTATACTTTAAATATTGAAATATGTACTACATACACACAAACACACTCATACATACACCCCCACATATATATTGCTATATAGCCCGTACGTTGAAGATGCCATAAAATTGCTATGAAGAATATAGCTTTCACAGTAATGATAATTTTTTTTTAAGTCAAATAAAGGAATTTTCCCTGTATATACAAAATTACAAGTCTAAATCAAAATTCTACTTTATATAAACACCATAGACATTTAATCTCACCCGGTATAACATTAAATGTTGCTAGCTCCAAATTACAACAAGAATTATTTTCATGAATACCTACCTTATTCATGAACAATAGTAGATTATTATCTCAGGGTACTGCATATACTTCTAAATACAGAGACATAAAAATCACAAATGACAGGTATTTTATAGGAATCAAATTCTAGATAAGGATATCACATTAAGAAATTAACTATGCTCAATAAAATTTGTACCGATGCAGATTTTACATAAATTATACACATTCATTTTCTTTATTAATAAACAAAAAAAAAATAACTTTCTTATAAGAATTACCTGAAACCAATTTTCCTCGATCCAACCCTGCGATGCGCGTAGGTATCCCACGCAGCTCCTTAGTACAAACGGTTCTACCTGCTTGTTGCGTCAGCCTCCCGTTAACGGTTGCTTCTTGTTAGATGATGACTTCCCTTATCTATTTTATTAAGTAGAAGTTCCCGAAGATACATAAACATCGCACAAGTAAGTGAATGTTCAAAATGAATTGTTCAAATCTCAGTAAAGGTTAAAATGCTTTGTTTTTGCTTATAGTGTTCTGACATAACCTCAGAATAAACATCCAACCACGAAGATTCACCACTTGAAGATCCCTTTGTGTACTTTGCAGGCCGAGGAATGCCTCAAATGTACTTGCCACAGCTTTTATCTTACAAACTCCATATATTACCAAAGATCAGGTTCCGAAGCACAATATTCTTATGGTAGAAGACAATGAAGCACTTTTTTATTTATAATGGGTAATTATTTCTTTATTACCAACACTTTTTAATTACAATTTTTGGTGCAAATTTTTTTACGTCTTTCTTTGTTTATCAAAATTTTCAATCTCTTAGCATTTTGTTTTAATTTAAACCAATAATAATTCAACAAAATTCTCAACTATTTTAGAAACTGACCAATCACAAAAAAGTACATTAATGACAATTCTAAATTACAATATTTATTATATAAATAATTTTCTTATAGAAATTCCAAAGTTAAATCTAATTACACAATTACATAGCTGATGACATTTCCTACGGTTTAACATCTCACATGACATAATTTAGTTGTATAATAAGAAATCTCATATAATTACCTACTTAAATTTTATATAATATTTATACAACAATAAATAAACATTGGTATCATATTCTTCCACATTAATAAAGTTCCTTTAATTACAATTTCAAATACTAAATCACCTTTCTATTGAAGTCAGTCCAAAATTATAACGTTAACCTTACAAATTTAATAAATTTTAATATCTATCTAAATTTCAAACAAATCTAATCGCATAACACATTACAAAGCTTGCTTTAATATCAAATTAATCATAAGAACAATTATCGTTGCATTACAATCTCGTTTAAATATTCGAATTAATATTTTAACCTTGTTCAAATGATAACTATATATGAATTTTAAAAATTTACATGATAATTTCAGAATCTGCCTGTACCAATCTTATCAACGATACATAATACCTGTATTACGAAGACATACTAAAGAAAAACTCCACCTGTACTAGGATATCTCCATATATAGAAATAACGATGCTTTCCTATCACATCGGAAATGAACAAACAAACTAACAACCTGCTGTAACTTCGATTCAACAACCTTTTAAGTAGAAAAATTAGCATAATTAGTTTACTAACGTAATGTTTATGGTATTTGTTAATTAAGGTGTCCGTAATAACATGGCAATATATATATATAGCGCTTTAGTACCATCTTGAACCAAATGTATGTTTCCAAGCAATCCATCCTGAACCAGCCAGACAAACCTGAGCCATATATATGGTTCAGGATTGCAAACTCTTATAAATCGATTCATACCGACCTCTAACATGTCTGGAATAAATATTAAAATGGCTCAGTTTTGTATGAATATCCGGACTTGAGTTCCAACTTTTTCCGCATCGTGAGATGGTGGCGCTGTAGTCGCTTCCGTTTGTATATTTGTATAACTGCAATCCTGAACCATGCGAGGTATCTCGCAGATTCCCCGTATTTCTGTGGATTTGTACATGTATCTGATGCAGTTTCGTGAGAAATAAGCGGAATTAGTGGATCCTGAATATGCACCATCCCCGAATAAAGAAAGAGTAGATATGCTTTTTTGTGTCTGCTCTCTATATGGGGTGTTTTTGGATTGCGTGTATGTGAATAGATATAATGTTTGAGGGCGCAAGTTTTACTTCAATAGGAACACCCTTCCGAGTAGACAACAATTTTACGCAAATATAAAAAACAGACTTAGTATCTTTCTGCTCTTGACAACTGTTTCGACCGTACTCCAGCGGATATAGGCACTGGTTCGGTTAGTTTCCCATTGCCATTTATTCGGGTGCAGTTTGATTTTAATTCAGTTATGATTTTAGTTATCTTTGGGTAAACTTGTTCTTCGTTTAGAATATTCAGGACGTCGCGTCGTTTAGGTTTACTTTGTCAAACGCCTGCATTAAGTCAATGAAACAGAGATACGCTGGTTTATAGTATTCGATAATGTTTTCCACTAATTGACGAAGAATATATTCTCAGTTTCATATGAAATGCACCCACCTATTAAAAATAAAGCTACGTGTTTGAAAATTTGCTAAAATAATGTTTTATCATTGCGTATGGAATGATCACTATTTCCATTAAAAAAGTCAAGCGGTTGTGGTGTTCGTCTACTGTCTCTCGTCAACTTGTTGCTTAGAAACAAAACAATATCTAGTAAACATTAATTAGTAGTTTCGAGATTTTGTTACATTTTGTAACAAAATTAATGTTTTAAAATGCCTCCAGTAAGGCAACGTAGAAATTTTAACCACATTTCCGATTTTGATAGAGGTCGAATTATCGGCATGAAAGAATCTGGATTTCTTTTCGTGAAATTGGTAGAAGGGTAAATCGGGACCCCACTACAGTTGCATGAATATGGTCTGCTTGGTCAGAAGAAGGCATTCACTGACATCGTCCAGCTGCTAGACCTCCACGTAACAGCAATGTTTGTGAAGATCGACTTCTTCGAAGAATGGCCACACGAGACCTCTTTCAAACAACAAGGTCTGTTGCTGTAGACTGGAAGTGAGTTCCTCACCGCCGTGTGTCAGTGGCAATAATTTACAGAAGAATCTCTTCTTGTGGACTGCGATCCTACCGTCCATTCCAATGGCTCCCTTTAACTGCACATCACAAGGCTGTTAGGCTTGGCGTCAAGAACGGCGGCATTGGAATCTGTAATGGAACGACATTGTCTGCAGTGACGAATCAAGATTTTGTTTGTGGGCAAATGACGGCCGTAGGAAAATACGTCGACATCGAGGAGAAAGACAAAATCTAGAATTTGTTAAAAGACGTCACGCAGCTTTAACACCTGGAGTTATGGTTTGGGGTTCGATTTGTTTTGGTAGAAGATCACCTCTTGTGTTCGTCCCAGGCACTTTAAATGCTCATCGCTATATTCATAATGTCCTGGAACCTATGTTAGTACCATTCATGCAGACATTACCAAACAGTATTTTCCAACAGCATAACCCACGTCCACACACTGCAAACATTACCAGAACGTACCTCCAACAAGCACAATTGCAAATGTTGCCCTGGTCTGCATGATCGCCGGACTTATCGCCGATTACTCCCAAGAGCTCCTAACAACTTAGACGATTTGAGACACCAACTTGAGGTTATATGGAACGAGATACCCCAGTGATTGCAATTGTTGTTCCAGTTATCAATATCACCTTCTTCTTCTTCTTTCAACAGCCCCTAATGGTCCACTCCTGGACATAGGCCTCCCCTTGTTTCTTCCATGCTTTTTTATCTTGTGCCAGTTGGTGCCACTTTCTACCCGCTTTATTTTTGATGTCATCAAGCCAGCGTCTCTGAGGTCTTCCAACGCTCCGCGTATACTGTCGGGGTCTCCACTGTATTATATGTTTTGTCCATCGATGTTCGTCTTGTCGAGCGACATGTCCAGCCCAACTCCATTTGAGCTCCGCTATACGAGTTATGACGTCTTTTACTTTAGTTGTCTGTCTGATTTTCTCATTTGTAACATGATCTCTGAGGCTTATTCCTAGCATTCTTTGCTCTATTGCCCTTTGAGTTGTCCTGAGCTTATTTGCCGAGTTTACTGTGAGCGTTGTGGTTTCCATTGCGTATGTCATCACGGGAAGTATACAGCTGTCGAATACTTTCCTCTTTAGATTAATTGGGATATCTGCATTTTGTAGTACATTCGTCAATTTTCCTGTTGCTGCCCATATCATTCGAATGCGCGTATTTATTTCCGCAATCTGATTTTCTCTGCCCAATCTGATATTATGTCCTAAGTAGACATATTCTTCTACTTTTTCTATATTTTCGTTTCCGACACTGATATTTACGTCTTCTAGGGTCATGACTTTTGTTTGACTAAGGTTCATTTGTAGCCCAATTTCAGCTGATTTTGCTTCGAGTTCTTCTAGCATATTTTGTAATTCATTTATATTTTGACTAAAGAGGACAATGTCATCCGCAAAACGGAGGTGGCTTAAATATCGACCGTCAATTTTAATTCCCTTTTCATTCCAGTTCATTTCTTTAAAAAGTCTTCCAGACCCAGAGTAAACAATTTCGGAGATATGGTGTCTCCCTGCCTAACTACTTTTTTAACGGTATTTTATCTGTTTTTAAATCATCTGTAATTTTTACTACAAGTGTTGCATGCTCGTATATATTTTGGAGTAGGTTTCTATATTTTGAGTCAATTCTTGCATTATTCATGGCTCTGAAGATAGCCCACAGCTCCACAGAATCGAACGCCTTGTTATAGTCGACGAATGCAAGATGTAGTGGTTCGTTATATTCATTGCATTTTTCTATTAATGATCGAAGGGATTGTATATGTTCGATAGTGCTGTAATTTTTCTGAAACCCAGCCTGTTCCGGTGGCTGGTAGTCGTCTAATTTGTTTGTTAATCTATTTGTTACAATTTTAGTCAGCAGCTTATAGGGATGAGGTAGTAGACTTATAGGCCGATAGTTATCAATTTTTAATTTATCTCCTTTTTTATATAGTAAGATCACCTGTGCGTTTTGCCAACTTTCTGGTATTTTTCCATCTGTAAGATTGTAGTGTAGTATTCCCCCCTGGTTTCATCATTTCGGTCGTAACACCGTCTTCCCCCGGGGCTCTACCGTTTTTCATTTGAGATAACGCTAATTTTACTTCTTCATTCGTGATTTCGGGTATTTCTTCTGAACCGACATTCATAATAGTTTCAGAGTTGGTATTAGGGGGTTCTGGGTTTCCTTGTTTGTATAGTGTACCATAGAACTCTTCAACAATTTCCTCTATTTTTTGTTTGTCGTTATGGATGTTACCTCCTGAGTCTTTTAGTTGGTGTATTCTTGGTCTCCCATTTTTATTAGCTGTTCTAAGAATCTTCATATTTTTACTATTTTCTATTACTGTTTTCACCATTTTTGTATTGTAATCTCTTACGTCTTGTCTAATTTGTTTCTTTATAGTATTGTTCAGTTCTTTATATTCTGGTGTTCCTTTACTCAGCTTCCTTCGTTCTGTCACAAGTTCTTTTGTTTCTTTTTTTATTTTTGTATTTGGACTTCTAGTTACAATACATATCTTCTTATTTACTGTACTTATGTCAGTTCTTATTTTCGCTTCTAGTTGATTAATATCCATTGTTTCAAGCGTTTCTTTGTCAAATAATCTTTTACTTAGTTCATGTTGGTATTT
>JABXWE010016827.1:0-34883 GCA_014611495.1 Limonius californicus | reverse complement strand
ATGGGTTATAGAGGACAGAAGAGAATGGAAGAAAGGTTACAGAGAACAGGAAAGAATGGAAGAAATGGGTTATAGAGGACAGAAAAGAATGGAAGAAAGGTTAAAGAGAACAGAAAAGAATGGAAGAATTGGGTTATAGACGACACATAGTCCTAAATCCGATGCCGAGAGGCAAAATGATACGGGAAGAAGAAAAAGTACATTTTTCTAATGATTTAAGATAATACTGTTTTATTATTTCACGCACACAGGTATCCTTCGGATTATAAAATATTTGCCCAACAGCATGTGCACTGGATTACAAAGTATTTAGAAGTATTAAACTACACAGCATTGCTCTAGTTATCCCAAATTAAGACTCCTCCCTATAGTAATCGTTCGACGTGTAATATTATTTTTATAATTTAATTTCCAGCAAACTATAGTGATATCAAGCAATGTTGGAAGTACTTTTGTTTCATCCATACTTACTTCAGCTTTTTTTATAGGAAAGAAAGTATGCGTCCTTCTCGTTACTGTAAGGTTTCAGTTATAAATAAATACAGAAATATTAGAAATTTGGAAAAAGAAATAGGCAAATAAATAATAAAAAGTGTTTGGCCTTGAAATGTGAATTTAAACAGTTCAAAATCATTCCAAATGGAATTCGAATGCGGTTCTGTGATTTCTGTCTGATCTAAAATAGTTAGATAATGACATTTTTGCCTGATCACATATCTTAGTATGTTGTCAAACCACGCTAAAAGAAATAGGTAATTAGTGCAAATTTTTGCTGTGTTTCCAGCGAACAGTTAGATTAACAGTGGCTTGGTCACCTTGACCCTGAAATTGTATACGCACCAATTATTACATAATACATAATAAATTAAGAAAGCATTTCTGATTAACAACGAACAACAAAATTAGTAGTAAGAATTCAACAAGAATATCCAGCTCTTAATAAGAAATTAATTAAATCAACGTTTACACATAATCAACATCTAATCATATCGACCGTTTGCTTCCTAATTACTAGAAAACAGTAAACCAATTAATAACATAACCAAATGATGCTGTTGCATGTATGCAGGTAAGTGACATAGTATAAAGTGACCGCAAAAACTCGGTCAAGAGGTAACTTTCATTTTCTGAAAAAACCACTTTCGTTTTCAAGTACTGGCCAGCTTGCGTTACATAAAAATATATTATCAAAATTCCCAAGATTGTAAATATACAGGGTCATAAAATTAATATACAGTAGTTGAACTATTTCTTGGTAGGACAAGAAAGCGGCGGATAGAACAATGTGAATTCGAATGGATTGAAATTTGTTAGTATCTCTTACTTGCAGTACATATTTCTTATAATTCTAATAGGAACTCACAAAAGACAACTTTTTTTGTATATGTGCACTATGCGGATTTATACTTATACTTCTATTTGATACTAGTAGGGAAATTGAATCATCAACCTTCAGGCTTAGTAATTAAATAGGCAGAATACATCCGCCCAAAAGTTAGATACGCGAAGTCACAACTTCAATGATTAAGAGATTTCAGGGTTTAGATGTAAAGAACACCATAAGATAGTTGTGATAAGATATTCTTGATTTGCATAAAAATACACTACCTATCTTTATTAATTGCTTATGACTTCCTACAGTGGTGTGAAAAATTCTGCGTTATTAAACCCCTTTTCTTAAATATTTTTTATTTCATTATTGCAAATACAATACTGGTACTTAAACACAATACTAATAATAATAATAGCTGAAATGTTCATCCTTAGAAAACGGAAACGAACAGAAAACAGAAAAATTGTACATTATATATACATATATAATAATGTAGTCTACATCTAAACGTTTATTACAATACACACTAATTAATTTTAAACTATTTTATATAACAGGCCATCCTTTGTTTTTAATAACTTATTTACACCTTCTTGGCATAGAATTCATAAGTTTTTGTAATTCTTTCTACGTAATAGAACGATATCAGGCATCAATTAGGGATTCAATTAATTCCACTTTTTTGGGGGCTTTTTTTAAATAATGTTAGAAATACTCTGCCATAAGTTTTCCATAGGGTTTAGGTCCGGGGATTGTGCTGGCCAGTCTATTATTTTAACCTTATTTGTCGACATCCAAAATTGAACAACCTCTGCTCAGTGGCAACGAGCATTATCATCTTGAAAGACAAAGGTTTTGTCAGGAAATAATTTTTTCAATTAGGCAGTATCTTCTCCTGTAGGACTTCAATGTATTTGGTTGCATTCATCAAGCCAGATATAATATGCAGTCTACCGACACCTTCAGCAGACATGCAGCCCCGTATCATGATAGAGGTTGGATGTTCAATTGGCCGAACACACTGTCGTGAAAATTCTTCTCTAGCAAATCTAACAGTATAACTAGAAGTTATAGAATGGTCTGCTGTACCCAATTTGAAATATGTTTTAGATTTACAACGAGGTTAGAAGTTGGAGATGGTAAAAGTATTGTCCGTTTATCGACACTTGATGAGGGAAAATAATTTATAGATTCATAAAATTTGCTGGTAATATAAGAACTGTAGATGACCAAACAAACTGTAATTTAGAATAAGTAATGTCATGTCTTGCACCATTGGAAAACCTGAAAAGAGAAGATTAGAAACATTCGAAGCATGATGCTACAGAAGAATGATGAAAATTAGTTGGATCGATAGAACAATTAATTAAGGGCTGAAGAAAAAGACGTCTGTGGAAACACATGAAGAGGAGGCGAGATCAGCTGATAGGGCGCATACTTAGACGAGATGGATTAATGAAGATCATAATCGAAGGGGAAATAGAAGGAAGAAATGCTCGAGGAAGGCCGCGGGGGTACACGTACCCCCTGGGGTAGCCCAAGATATCTTAGGGGGTACGTCAAATTGTATACATATTTCAAGAATGATCAGAACTACAGGTAACCATTCCTTAGCAGAACGAACTTGGATTGTTTTCTATTTCAAACGTTCCTTACTGAGTAGCAAAGTAATTGTTACCCATGGTGTAGACTCTACCAATTTGAAATTGTTTTACAACTCTCGACGAAGACATTTTCGCAATATTTTTAAATTTTGAAACGATTTAATCGTCTCGCCTACTCTACTCAACAATGATCTTCCAGCCGTGCTCTTTATTGGACCAATATTATTGTGGTCCTATAATCACGAGTGCCATTGGAACTGCACCAACAACTTTGAGGGTACAAAGTGGAGTGGAAAAGTGTCTCTACGGGTACAGGGACAAAAAGGTTGAATACCATTGATGTAAAATCTATCTTTGGCACATACTGCCTGGTAGAGGCTGAAATTTGAGGCATACAGTGCATTAAAATACGCATAGTTTTACTCGTTCTCAGTGTTTACATTACACTCTTAGCAGTTTAATGTATGCAATTTTCCTCTCTCAGCAAATGTTAATTCAAGATATATCCCTCGAAAAACGTTGGTACGCGTATGACAGTACTATCAATATAATTTTTTGCTGTCCTGCCCGTTTCGTCTAGTAATGTCGATTCTTTAAACTATATGTTTAATGTTTTTGGCGTGATTGTATAACATACCCTATCCAGAACTACTTAAGAGAGTGATTGCAACATACAAAACATCAGTAGACTCCCATAAATAACATTTATACTAATAATCCTCATTCCTAGAAGGCGGGTGCATTTTAAGGGATGAAATGCCGTAATTTGTGATTTAATGTATTTCCTTGCTTTTGATAAGAAAAATAAAATTTATACGGATTGGTATTTACTAGCATATTAAAAGTGCGTTTTAAGGGACGAACTACTCGTGCCTGTTAAATTTTAATACATTTTTATAATACAGTGCAAGAAGTTTATATCAATTTTATGGGATCAAATGGTATTTTAATTGTATCTATATGAATAAATATATAACGAAGGTATCAATTACTTGATAAAAAACAGACAATAGTCGCTGTTGAGAAGTTTTTTCTTTTTATATAGTTTTTGTACTGAGGACTACATTTGCAAAATAGCCCACCATGTATGTATAGTCAAATATTGCAACAAGTGCAACCTCGTTTTATAATAGGTGTTACCAATTATAGGAAAACCAATTTAATAAATACAGTCTACTTATGATTGAATTGCAACAGTTTTTAATCTGAGTATTTCAAAATTCGTACATTTCCATTATAAACTAAACAACTTTTAGTTATAATATCATACGTTGCATTCCTGCGTCCCAGGAAAATTCAAAGAAATATTTTCTAAACAACTCCACCATAGCCGGTCCCAAGCCCAGGTTGAGAAAGGACGAGGGAACATCTGCAAGCAAGGTAAGCAGCCTATAGTTTCTCATAGAACCAATTTAAAGCCTCAGAACTGGACGGATTACACTAAGACGAAATCAGCGAGAAAAGGGAAAAACGATTGGAAAAAAGACAAGTATAATAAGGTTGGGAACCTGGAATATAAGAACCTGGCACAACAGAGATCAGGAAATAATAATAGAATTAGAAATAAATGAGATTGATATATGTGCCATATCCGAAACTAAACGGAAAGAAAAGGGGATAGCACCATATAATAACTATCTTCCTATTTATACTGGGGTGGAAGAAACAATAAGAGCAAAAGAGAGCGTTGGTGTTCTCATTCATAAAACATACGAAGACAACATAAAAGAATGTAAATATATATCAGAACCGATAGTAATAATAAAGCTACAAACTGAAGAGAAAGTAGACCTCAACATAATATCGATATATGCACCGGAAGACAACAAACCGGTTCAAGACAAAGAGAAATTTTATTATGATCTTCAAAACACATTGGATACTATTCAGAAAGAAGAATCAATAGTAATAAAGGGAGATTTCAATGGTAGATTGTACAACAACATAATACCAGGTATAAACCAACGTTTTAACGAAGAAACAGTAAACGACAACGGAGAAAGAATGATGGTGTTTTGTGCGAGCAACGAAATGAGAATTAATAATACATATTTTAATCAGAAAATACAACATAAGTATATACCTAGAAAAATACAAGAGGATGTAGAAGCACCACGAATTACATAATTACGAACAGGAAAATATATCCCACCCAGATATTGGACGTTCAAAGCCTCAATTCTGGGGAAATAGGTAGTGACCATAGACTTGGTCATTGTAAAATGAGACAAAAATTATTACAAAATAGGGAGAAGAAAAATATGAAAGCAAGTTTAAAATAGAAGCAATGAACGATGAAACAGCGAGATATCTGTATAGAGCAAGACTAGAAACACAAATTCAATCAAATCCAATAACTGTGTAAAGCGATGTGGAAGAGAGTTGGAGGGTGTTAAAAACTAATGTATTGAATGCTGCAACCAAAGCAATTAGAAAAAAGAAAGTAAAAACAAACAAGCAAGAAAACAGTACACTCACCTCACGGTTCTGTGAAGAAATTAAAACTCTTTCTCAAGAAAAGCGAATAGCTTATCTGAAATACAAATAATTGCACACCCCCAAGCATATAACGATTATAAACAAATAAGAAATTAAGTAACCAGTAAACTAAGAAGAATAAAACAGGACTACTGGCAATGATTCTGGAAACACCTGGAACATGACTTTTTAGGACAGCAGAAACAAATATGGAGAGGTATTAGGAACCAGAGGACAGAGATAAGGGAATATATTGCAATACAGAAAATTGAAACAAATATCTGGATATACTATTTCACCCCTCTCTTTGGAGCAGATGATAGCCCAAATGGGAATATGGAAGAAGCACAGTTTGAGAAAAATGAAACGCCTGTTGAATAACACACGAAGAAGTAAGAGAGGTACGCAGAGGACTGAAGAATATGAAGTCCCCGGGAGAAGATAATATAGCAAACGAGTTATTGAAATATGGCGGTCCAGTTCTAACAACGCAAATTATGTATCGGCGTCAAAAAGTTTTTAAAACGGCATAAGTTCTATCTACACAAAATGAAGGTTTTACACCAGTTGATTGAAGACGATCTGGATAGACGCATTGAAATTTGGGAGGTCATGACCCAAACCATTGCAAGAAACCCATCCTATCTTCGCAATATCTGTTTTAATGACGAATGCACATTTTTTAAATGGGTTTGTTATCAGACAAAATGTAAGGTATCGGTGTGATGAAAATCCTCATGCTTTCCAGGAAGGTCACACCCAATTCCTGCAAAAATTGAATGTGTGGATAGGAATGCTTGGCGACAATATAGTAGGTCCCTTATTTATTGACGGAAACCTTACTGAGGAATTGTACTTGAACATGCTAGAAAACCTCATCCATCCGTTAATAGTTGAGTGTGTTGAAAATAATCCAAGCCAATTTGACCTGGATATTATATTCCAGCAAGATGGCACTCCTCCGCATTTTAGCAGACAAGTTCGCAATGATCGCGATGCAACGTATCCTCGACGATGGTTTTGGTCGTCGTGGTCCAACAGGATGGCTTCCGCGATCCCTTGATCTGACTCCGTTGGACTTTTTTTTTGTGGGATATCTTAAATCGAAAGTTCTTCAAACAGAACTCGATTCCCTTTTGGATTTACGATGTAAAATAACAGAGGCTTGTGCAAATATCGGAGTTGAAACTTTGCAGCAAGTACGGGAAGAGATATTAAATAGGTTTTTCTATTGCCAAGAAGTTCAAGGAGCACACTTTGAACATTTATTAAAATAGTATTACTATTCAGTTTTCGTTGCATAAAATAAGTTTTCTTGTGTTTTAGCATCTTCTTCTTCTTCTTCTTCATTCTTCAATGGTGAACATTTAGAAGCATACCTTTCTTGGTTTAATTCTTAGTTTTTTCCATAAACTTGTTTAAATTATCTGTCGTTTATTTCTGGATGAATATGTTTTTAAGAAACTCAAGGATCAGAAGCAGAATTAAAGTACCTTTCACTCGATCCCCACTGCCATTTAAAAAAATAGTTCAAAAAGGTATAAAATTTAATTATGTTCTAAAAAGTAGTACTTAGCCTCCCATTAAAGCACACAAAATTTTATGAGGAAATATCAAGTCGTTCAAAAGTTAGTAGGAGGAGAGGGCATTTTCGACTGCACTGTATATATAGGGTGTTTCTTTATTAAGAAAATGACAATAATATTCCTTTGCTAAGTAGATAATACATTTCCACATAGTTTAACTATTACTTTTTCCTATCAAATAAACTGTGATGTGTAGCCCACGGGTTCGGCTAGTATTATATAGGAATATATAACTTAACAGTTTACTGCCGCCAGGCAAAAGGGACGGAAAGGGTAATAAAAACAGAAAATTATAGAAAATTTTTATTTTATTTGTATGTAAATGTTGCCCATAAATAATACTTTTGTTGCCATTTGAAGGTCTTTAATTATTATGTTAAGTGGTTTAAAAAGTAAAGTTTGTAGACTTTGGACCGTAGGTACTTACACTGATTGACAGTATAATTTTACGTCTATCCGGAATAATATAATTGTATACTAAGGATCAATGAAATACAAAACTGCAATCAAAATTTACACAATATTTTACCGGCCTGGCGTATCTAGGATTAACCCTCGAGTCGGCTCCATGTTAGATGATGATGAAGATGATGATGTCATTTTTTTATACAGGGTAATGATAAGAAATTTGCGTATGGAAGAAACTCGAACGATTTTGTTCATTATTTGCTGTCATATGAGTTTATTATTTTCCATTAATATTCTTTAAATAGGCCACTGTTTGCCGATAAACATTTATCGCCCATTTTTTAAAATAAATATTGACTATTAACATAAATATTGACAATTATATTACAACAAAAATGTTGGCGGTTCCGCTATTAAATTTTTTGTCGTTCTTTGATTAATTACCAAGTCTTTCATTCTAAATCAAGGTTGTCGCTTAAAGCAAAACTATTTAGTTTTCCAGTTATATGCAAGTGATACCAAAATATTTGTTCCTATTAAAATAAATAAATTATTTACCCATCGCAAGGTCTAGGAGTAGATATTTCAATCGTTTCGTGTGAAATTAATAGGGAACTAGGAATCTACCAACTTTGAAATGGTTACGCGAATTAATATTTCTTATTTTCGTATCTGTATCGGAAATGAATACGATATTTAAATTTATGAGGACAAGTGCCTACTTTCACTGAAAAAACTCGCATCTCCATAGCTTGTGATTTACGCAATAATTTATAATAAAATATAAAAATACCAAGACGGAACCAAACACGAAAAACTAAAGTAGAGTAATAGTTAAAACGTAAAAATCTAGGCCGTTTTATGTGCAATATCTACAGTCGTTTTATAAAATAAAACATACACTTTATGTCTTATTTTGTCTTGTTTTAGTTTACTAGATACGATTCCATGAATTGACGATCTCCAAAAACATACTTGTGCAATATTTTTAAAACAAAAAAGTATGCAAGGAAAAAGTGTATAATGTCGTTTTAATATTATTATTTTAAAATGTAAATTATGGTTAATATATGTTCCAGTTATCAAAAATACAACTGTTGTGTTGCAGTGTTAAGCTCGGAATTTTATTTAGATTCTAAGGATGTAAAAATATACAGGGTGTTCTATTTGAAATAAACAAGTAGGAGTCCTTTCCGACGAAATCGAAAAGTAAAGAAACGTGTTGGGTGAAGCGGTTTTATACAGCATGTTTAAAAAATACTTTCAGATATTGTACACACTTATAGATATCATCAATATAAACAAAAAAGTCGTAATAAACATAGGTTCGAAAATCAACCGTTTTCGAGATATGGAGTTTTTTAAGAAAATAAATATTGCTTGTTATTGCAATTCCCCCCCATTAAAACAAATAGTGGTATAAATAAAACATTTTAATTACAAATTATTAAAGTAGATGTTCTACATGTCCTCCTTCCATTTGTAGACATTCTTCGTAGAAATGAACGCCGATTTCTTTTAAAGATTCCCGGATTCATACGAACAGTTTGGCAGGCATGTTCTATTCGTTTTCGCAATTCGTTTATATTATTCAGAGGGCTTGAATAAACTAACGACTTTGAATACCCCCACATACAAAATTCGAGCGGATTGAGGTCAGGAGATTTCGGTGGCGACACAAATGGACCCTCTCGCCCTATCCACCTGCCGTTGTAATTTTCGTTTAGGAAATTTCTGATCATGATTGTCCAGGAGTCCCATCGTGCATCAACCACATATTCATTCTATGAATGAGGGGTACATCTTCTCACGATAGCGGCAAGGCATTACGCAAAAAGCCAAGACACAATTGGCCAATCAAACGGTTAGGAAGAACAAGAATGTCCTATCATATGGTCTCCAAAAACACCAAGCTAAACGTTAATTGAAAATCGTTGTTGATGATTCGATTTAATAATACCATGAGGGTTTTCAACTAACCAAACATGGTTGTTCTTGTGAAACAGTAAATAGGACTTCACTAGCAAAATTTGTACCCTTTGAATATGGTACGGGTACAATTGCTCCTCACGTAACATTCTCCAAATTAGGGAAGCATTATTATTTGTTTCGGCAGAAAGTTTTCTAGTATTGGTACCTGGTTTTTCTTCAATCTTCCTTAAAATGTTATGTTCCGCTTCTGGAGTAGAAATTGATCTAGGCCAACAGTCACCACCCTTTCTTGATTTAAATGCGCCAACTTCGGATAAACGTTATGCAAATTTGTAAAAAATTGTCACACGGAAGTGCCCGGTTCGAAAATGCTTCTACATGCAAGCGATTACCATTGGCCTTACCATACATGAAATGCATATCTGACACTTACAAAAACTTAAACAAATGTTGTTTTATCCACTTCCATAGCAAACGTGACACGTACGATTCTGTACTCCTACTCTGCGTAAATAATTTGGCTGCATCTTGAAAAGGGTTGATTTTCGAACCCATGTTTATTACGATTTTGTGTTTGTATTGATGAGATCTATAAGCGGGTAAAATATCCGAACGTAGTTTTTAAACACCCTGTATACAGGGTAGACCATGCAATGCAATGCTTATTCAATAGTATGTTATTAATTGCACTAGTTGTTGTTCTCAAGCGCTCCATAGATTTTAAACTTCCCGCCTTTTATCAACATCTGAGCATTCGTGAAGTAACCGCCAGAGTGCATTGCTTGTCTCAAAATGCTTTCAGCTTTAAAAAATTGGTACAATGGTGGTTTTAGTGCAAGAAGTAATTAGGGAGTCATCGTTTCAATACTCTTCCATGTACTCCTAACACGGTCTACAACTTATGGGAATGTTTTGAGCAAAATTGGATTGTAATGGACAGCCACAGGTCAGGTAAGCCATCAATAAGCAGGAAAACCATTTTATAAGTAATTATGCGTAGCCCGCAACAAACCATTGAGACGGGTTCTTTATCTAGCACAGGGAGGAAGGAGAGTTCGCGGAACACGATTACCTGAAGAGGGTCTTTATTAGTGCAGTATATGTGGTAAGTCAAAATTATGTATGCCACACTTCAAGTTACAGCTAAATGTAAATGTTATGTGTATTTCGCATTAGCATCCCGTCATTCTGGTAGGTGTATTTGGTTTGGTCGAACTTTTTAAGTACCTTTAGTTTTAGGGAATTTCGGGGAGATTCTTTGACGTTGTAGGTGGAATTTCCTGAAGTGTGGATGTCAGAGGCACTTGCTGTTGAGTTATTGGCCGTGCAAGTTGTGGGTTGTTGGAAAAAGTGTGGAATGTGATTTAAGATTATGGAATTTTCGTGTTTCGTGGATTATATAAATCATCCCTACTTACACGAGAATTTCGTTAGTTTTCTGCGAATTAGTTTGGCGTTTTGCTAAATTCTTATTGCATCTAGCTCAGATTAATTAAACTATTTACCAGAAAATTGCTGAGTTTCCGGCCGCATGCTATGTGGGACCGTTTTCCGATCAATCAATCTGTCGCGTTCACCTGTAGCTTTTGGTTTCTATGTGCTGTACAAAGTTGGAGAATATCAGCCACCGAAGGGAAGGTTCGAGCTTCCGGGGAATTTCCGAATACGTTGTCAAAAGGTGTCTACATGCTCTGTAAGTTCAGTTTTATGCTACCAGCTGCCGCGCCCTCCATAATCGTGTTCAGAAGGCTCGAGGAACAACCCAGCGAACGACAAAAGGTCGATTTCGCAATTTTCTTTGTTCTCTATCTTCGTGCGACCGTATGCAGGGAGTTCCGGCGCCCGTTAAATCCAGTATGTTCCTAACTCATCGGGGAAGCCGATACTGTGTATGATTTGTATTTTTAACTTTTTGGTCTTATCTACCGTTTTGAACATTATTAGGCATTGGCAATTGGTCACTTACCTTCAGTAGGTGCATTCAGCCTCATTTTCACCTATTTCTGTAACTGCACTCTGGTATTTGATTAAGTTTATGCTGTTGTTCCCTGCTGCACAAAATTTGTAAACAAACATGTTGCGCACCAAATTTCTGCCCGCTCTCAGTTATGGCTGTGTCTATTTTCACGGCTGCGCGACAATTGCAGTTAAGACAGTTGACAACTCAAATTGTTGGTAAGTAAAATTGTATTATAGGAAGCTCATGCCGATTGATTAATAACGATAAACGATTCGATTCGGCGCTACCGTTTACATTTTACGCGTTCGTTAAGCTGACTTAATGCCAGGTCTTGCTTTTCTTGTCATACTTCATTTGCCTGGCAACTTTCCCCTAATTCGAGTTTTCCGAATTATTTTGACCTGTTGTCTAAATCATATAAAATAATATTGTAATTTAGTTCAGCTTTTTGTAATTTCTGTATTTATCCAATTAACATGTTGACTAATTTTGAGTCAGCTGTAAATTATGGTCATACCTTAATTTTGGGTTACTCAATTAAGTATTTTATCTGTGATTTATACTGCTTAACTGATATTTACTGGGTTTCACACAATTTTGAGGCATTTATTAATCTGGGTCAGATATTAAGTTTGCCATTTGGTTATTTATTGCTACCTACTGTTTGTCATACAGGGCAGTATTTGCTTTATGATTAATTTTTGATAACTCAGGCTCATATACATAGTGTGTGACTAGATTGTAACTTAACTTTATATTTATATTTAGGACGGTTTTTATACATGACGTACAAAGCTTAATTTAACCTTATTATTACATTTACGGTTCACTTATTTTGGATTATACAGGTGTTCATGGAATTCCTATTATATTGCATTTAAAAATATAAATATTTAATTTACAGAATTCACTTCACTTTGATGTTTTTTGTGTTCTTGTTTGTATGTTGAAACCCGTAAGTTTTATTCTAGTTGGATCCGTTAAGGTAGGTCATAACAATCGCTGCACGACGACTGGTGAAGGATTTTGGCGCCATTTTTGAGAATTTTGTTGTCGATTCACCCACATCCGTTTCGCAGATGAGTTAACCGTGGGTAATAATTCGATGTTTCCGGTATGTTACCAAAAATATTTGTCTTTTTTCCTGTCGTTAATCCTGTGTGGGCTAGCGTGAAGATTGTTTTTGTAACATAAATCCTTGTGCAAAGGCCAAGGACCGGCAGCGTACGGGAACTGAACCTACCTTGGTGTGCTTCTTGCTTACCTCAGTTTGTTTCCACTATGTTAATGTAAAAATACACAAAACAACAAGTCATAGGTTATCAAACCAACGGTTACAAATATATCGTTCAAATTAGGATCACAGTCGGTCCTGCTATAAAATATAAATTAAATATGAACGGAAGGATTTCGAGACGTTTTAACCTGTTGCTTGTAGTAGTAAAATGTATCTTAATTAAATTTAGTATAAGTTAATGCCTCCACTGACTACGACAAAAAGAACTGCGTAGTGAATATCAGCTGAGTTCACAATACAAATACAATCGGCAACAGAAGGTTCTTTTATTTATTGATAATGCAACTACTTTTCCGTCCGACAAATCGAAGCACTTTGAAAACATATAATTACTTCATAAAATATTCACTAATACTTAATAATATGGATAGTGTTTAACTTAATTTGGTGTGAAAGTAGAGTAAGCCAACAAAATTAGCCATTGCTGGGTCGATGTTCCCAAAGAAAAAAAAAAACGAGAGAAAGAGACACTAGGCTGTCATTGGGTAATGGCGCCGTATTGCACAATATTGCATCAGACTGTGCAAAATAGATTTTTCTAAAACAACGGAGAAAATACTGACGAAACTAGGCTTTTCAAACGCCTAGAACGCTAAACTGCTCACATAGTTTTTGCTGGAACGATACATCTTTACAGGAACGTTATAAGTGTTAATTTTATCCCTACCAGACGATAACAGAAGCCACACGGCATTCCGCACTAAATTATTGACACTAGTTTGTATTTAATCCGAGTTTTATCGTTGAGTTATATTAAGAAAAAGTGGTACTACGTTAAATTACAGAAGCAATTTGAGTTTCACCCTAATTTCAACTAGCACAATACATCTGCACTTAGTATTGGTCGTAATCTGTATTACAGCAAAGTTTGTTCGCAATGGATTCCTTGTCTAATGCACAAAAATTCTTGCCAATGGGCTTATCTCTGCAGCACCTCACAGACTAGAGACAAAACGGTGATGACTTTTTTCTGTCAATAGCTGCTGGTGACGAAACTTGGTGCTATTACTACGAGCCATCCAGTAAGTTATCATCGATGCAGTGGAAACATTCAAGTTCATCAGCACCGAAGAAGTTTAAAGCACAACCGTCCGCATGAAAGGTGGTGTTAAAATTTTGTTTTCAACGATGAAGGACCCTTGTTGGTAGAGTTGGTAGAGAACCTGGAGTAAATTTCGATGCGAAACTTTGCAAACAAGCTTCATCAACCAATAAGACGGAAACATCCAGGAAAACTTACGCGTGGGGTCATTTTGCTGCACGACAATGCAAGGTTCATGATGCTAATGCAGTAAAAAAAATCTTCAAGGAAAAAAATTGAGGGTTTTCGAGCATCCACCCTATAGCTCGGATCTATCGCCTTGGGATTTCCATATATTTGGATCGCTTAAAAGGGCGTTAAAATGTCGGCATTTTAAGTCTGGAGCAGAAGTACAGATAGCTGCGGAAGGTTAGTAAAACAATAGGATAGGTGCCATAACTGTGACGGTAATTATTTGTAATTAAATGTTGAATAAATTTTTTATAAAGCAAAGATGAGTTTCAATTAAACACACCTCGTTCAGCCAACATCGTGTACCAAACTTTCCATTTGCTTTAATTGCCTAATCTGCTATCTAACATTTAGTTAACTAATTCACTTTCCTTATACTTCTTATATGTTTTCTTTAATATCTCTAAAACATACCGTCGTGGTGATTCAGTAATTGGTGTACACTAACTTCCGTTTAAGGAGAAAAACTTCTTCCTTCTAGAGATGACTGAGAACGAAGAAAGCATTTCTACAGACTTAAAAAGTAATGTACTATTGGGAAGAAGTGTAAATGAATAATTACATAATATCGAAGATTAATTTTGCACGGATCACTTGTGTGTTATGTACATTTCCCAGACATTACTTATGGTAAGACCAATATATCAAAAATATAGCTTCAGGACATACAAGTGTAATGAAATGACTTTGAGCTTTGACACACACCTTGCCAAATCTCGCCAAGGTCTGTCTGTCGCTAATAGGCATTCTAAATTTTCAATGATCTTAAAATTGTACTACATACAGTATTTCTCAATAATAACTAAATATTATACAATATATCATACGGCAATGCGATTTTAAATAATATAATTTAGGTTTAAAACAAATAAAGGGCTATACAATTATTATGCAATTTATACTACTTATTTTCCATTGCTTTCTAAATATTTTCGCACATAAAATACTTTCAAGGAACTATTTTGTTCTGTTTTACTTTAGTAATAAATTTAGATTCTAATATAGTAACTTCGATTCAATAATTAAATATTTATCTATTATTTAATTATCAATCTATAACTTTATAAGAAAAGAAACATATTATTATCACCAAAATATATATTATGTGTAGAAGTAATTTAAGAGATCAGACAATATTTTCTGTTGGAAACTATATAGAAAACTGAAATTAAACATTTTACGTTTATGTCATTAACATCAAAAGTTTTTGTAACAGCAATTCATTGGCCGATATTAAATTATTAATTTTTTTTACTAAATGGTAATTAACCAAAAAATAAAAGTGAATGTCTGGGGTCACGCAACATTTCATAATCTACATAATAGTAATTAGTATTTAATTATATCAAGATCAGTTAGGTTTGGTGTTAATATACAAAATAGCTTTCTTAATAAATTATACATATACAGGATGTCTCAAAATTGACACCAGTGGTTTTGGGATCTGAGTCAGGGAGGTAAATTAAATCAAAAATTAAAAGTGGGAATTTTTCTGATTGTCCTTCGTTATCCAGTGCAGTTGTAGGTATCCTTAACACTATCTGCCCAACGTGTTGAGGTAACTCGGCTGATTACGGGCGTTTCTACCACCTGCTGATTGTGCTTTGAGGTAACTCTGCTGCAGCTGCAGGTATCGTTAACCCTATCTGCCCAGCGCTTTGAGGTAACACGACTGATTATGGACGTTTCTTCCACCTGTTGTTTGCGTTTTGTGGTAACTCGGATGCAGCTGCAGGTATCGTTAATCCTATCTACCCAACGCGTTGAGGTAACTCGGCTGATTACGGGCGTTTCTACCACCTGCTGATTATGCTTTGGGGTAACTCTGCTGCAGCTGCAGGTATCGTTAACCCTATCTGCCCAGCGCTTTGAGGTAACACGACTGATTATGGGCGTTTCTCCCACCTGTTGTTTGCGTTTTGAAATAACTCGGATGCAGCTGCAGGTATCGTTAACCTATCTGCCCAACACGTTGAGGTAACTCGGCTGATTACGAGCGTTTCTACCACCTGCCGATTGCGCTTTGAGGTAACTCTGCTGCAGCTGCAGGTATCGTTAACCCTATCTGCCCAGTGCTTTGAGGTAACACGACTGATTATGGGCGTTTCTCCCACCTGTTGTATGCGTTTTGAAGTAACTCGGATGCAGCTGCAGGTATCGTTAACCTATATATCCAACACGTTGAGGTAACTCGGCTGATTACGGGCGTTTCTACCACCTGCTGATTGCGCTTTGAGGTAACTCTGCTGCAGCTGCAGGTATCGTTAACCCAATCTGCCCAGCGCTTCAAGGTAACTCGCCTGCTTATGGGTGTTTCTCCCACTTGTTGTTTGCGCTTTGAAGTAACTCAGCTGCAGCTGCAGATATATTTAACCCTATCTGGCCAGCGCTTTGAGGTAACTCGCCTGCTTATGGGCGTTTATTCCACCTGTTGTTTGCGCTTTGAAGTAACACGGTTGCAGCTGCAGGTATACTTAACTCTATCTGGTCAGCGCTTTGAGATACCACGACTGCTTATGGGCGTTTCTCCCATCTGTTGTTTGCGTTTTGAGGTAACTTGGATGCAGCTGCAGGTATCCTTAACCCTATCTGCCCAGCGTTTTAAGGTAACTCGGCTGCTTATGGACGTTTCTACCACCTGTTGATTGCGCTTTGAGGTAACTCTACTGCAGCTGCAGGTATCCTTAACACAATCAGCCTAGCGCTTTGCGGTAACTAGCCTGCTTATGGGCGCTTAGAAGGGCGTTTCTCCCATCTGTTGTTTGCGTTTTGGGGTAACTCGGATGCAGCTGCCGTTATTGTTAACACTATCTGCCCAGCGCTTTGAGGTAACACGACTGCTTATGGGCGTTTCTCCCACCTGTTGTTTGGGTTTTGAGGTAACTTAATGCAGCTGCAGGTATCCTTAACCCTATCTGTCCAGCGCTGTTAAGAAACTCGGTTGCTTACGGACGTTTCTACCACCTGTTAATTGCACTTTGAGGTAACTCGGCTGCAGCTGCAGGTATCCTTAACCCTAGCTGTCCATCTCTTTGAGGTAACACGACTACTTATGAGGGTTTCTACCACCTGTTGTTTGCGGTTTGAGGTCACTCGGATGCAGCTGCAGTTATCCGTAACACTATCTGCCCAGCGCTTTGAGGTAACACGACTGCTTATGGGCGTTTCTGCCACCTGTTGTTTGGGTTTTGAGGTAACTCGGATGCAGCTGCAGGTATCTTAACCCTATCTATCCAGCGCTTTGTGTAAACTCGACTGCTTACGGGAGTTTCTTCCATCTTTTGATTGCACTTTTAGATAACCCAGCTGCAGTTGAGGTAACCTTAACCTTATCTGCCCAGCGCTTTGAGGTAACTCAGTTGCTTACGGGGTTTTACGTTTCAGGAAACCACCCTGCATCTATGGCTATCTCCCCGTTTTATTGTATTTAATTGTATTAGTTACTCAAAATTTAATTATCACCCTTTTTAGTACTTGAGATTACCGTACTACCCCGGCTAGGTTTCCTGAAGGTGCCTAGCCTGAACAGGTGAATTCCGGGGATAGATTATTTGCACTGTCTGCGGTTGGTATTTACGTAAATGACTGTATTAAATTTCTCTCGTGTGCTATTTTACGCATTTAGCTCAACTAAATACATACATAAACACAACACAATGGTCCGTAACATTATAAGTAATGTAAATATTAGAATTAATTGATTTGATGAAATAAATTTGAATTTTTGTGCTTTACAACCTTTTATCAATATGACCAAATACTGACCGTCCACCCACCGTGTGAACTTGATTAATTAAGACTGAAAAGGGTCCCGAGACTCACATTCAGGGAATTCTCCACGGCATGCAGTTTATCGTATGTCCTAGCCAGCGACCGCGGCGCTCATTACAGACAGATATAGATCGTTCAGAATTTATTTATGTTTATCTATAAAAAACTGCAGTCCTGAACTTGCCTTTTCCACAATGGCATGCGTAAAAAATGATTTGCATACATACATGTCTAATCCTCGGTAAATGCTCTTTGTCTAATGACAGCCGAAAGGACATTACTGCAGGAAATAGATTTTGATCGACGCTTGGTGTAGGTGGACGTTCTGGACGTTTTTCGAGGATTATAATTACCTGTTTCCAGTAATCTTTGGTCTACACGGCTTATAGTTTCTGTATCAGGGTGTCGACAATTTGATAACCTTTCCGCATATGTCCTAGCTGCACCATTGCCATTTTCATTACGCGCACCTAATATTTTCAACATATCATCTTAAACTCGATTACAATAGTATCACTCAATTTTAAACACAAAAACCAAAAGGAATTGAAAATAATGATACTTATCAATTTAGCAGAACGATTCGTAAATTTTTAATTACACAATTGGAGCGATCGTGTGATAAAACTTATTATTTACTTTTTTATCAATAACTTGATAATGAAGAACAATCCGAAAATTTTCCATTCTTAATTTTCGATTTGTTTTAGCCCTCTGAATTAGATCCCAAAACACAAGCACTGCGTCAATTTTAAGACACCCTGTATACCGAAACTGTTTAGAATTAATCCGAATAATCACCATCCTATACATTTCTTAAAGAATGTGCGGAAACACAATTGGTTATGACATATTATGAAAAAAACGTAATCGCAATAATTGGAACAGAAACTAACTACTAATTATACGTTTCGTGTGAGCCGAATAAGTGTCAAATATCTACCAAAATATAGTGGATGATGCCGTAAATAAAAAACCAGAAATACCGTAACATTCACTTAACAAAAACTAATGCAGGAAACTTCCTTATGTAATTTCTCCAAGGAACGTTTTTACCTCCTGCCTCCTGCCTTCACTGGTTTAATTACCAAAAACTTTTGCTATTAATCCTTGACTTGCAAATCCGTTGTTTCTTTTCAATTTGCTTTTAATATATGAATTATACCGAACAGTAAATTAGCAGTACCATCAATAAATGTTACTTCTTAGATCTGGGAGCAACTAATTTCCAATACTATAGTCTAGGTGCAAAAGTGTAACAGTAATGTCTTATTGTGACAGTAGGATTTTTGTAGCACTTTATACAACATTAAATCAACAAGCAGATGTATTAAATTAAATTTTTTTACAAATACAGGGTTTCTCAGAAACATATAACTATATCTAAAATACATGGTAAATTGCATTTTTACAGATTTTATGTCTCCACAATTCTTTTACTAATAATTAAACTGTATTGTTCTTGTTGTTTAAGTAAAGAGAAGATATAGATTTATGTCATCTATTTAGCCCAAAATGATTCCAAAATTCTGGAGAACCCGGTATACGTAAATAATAAGAAGATACAGAAGAGTTAAAAGTGTTACAAGGATGTTTTAAAGTATCTCGCTGCTAAATATGTTTAATTTGTCGTGTATTTTGCCAATCGTTCATAAGTCCGGAGAGTCGCTGTATACTTAAAACAACAACAAGATACTGCAGAACTACAACAGCCAAAGGAATACTTTAAAGGGTAAAATTAGCATCTTAGAGATATAAAATCTTAAAAATTAAAATTTCTAAGCGAATTTTGCTAATGGTTTAAAATCCTGGGAATCCCTGTATTCGTAAAATAACAATAAGATACAGAGGAATTACAACTACTGAAAAAACGTTTTAAAAGGAACGAATTAGCAGGTTGGGAATATAAAATTTGAAAAATACAATATCTCCCGAATTTTGTTAATTGTTAATCATTTGTGGAAAACCCGGTATACGTAAAACAATAACAACATACAACTACTAGAAAAATTCTTCAAAGGAACAGTAGAAAAATTCTTCAAAGGAACAGAATTCGCATCCTGGGGATATATGATCTGAAAAAATATAATTTCTCTTGCACCTTCCTAATGGTTCAAAAATCCTGGGAAACCCTGTACAGGTAAAAAATAACTTGATACAGATTAAACTCCTGAAAAATTATTTTAAAGAGAGAGGATTAGCAACTTGGAGATGTAAAATTTGGAAAAAGTAATATCTCGCGAATTTTGTTAATTGTTCAACATTTCTGGAAAACCCGGTATATGTAAAACAACAACAACATACAACTACTAAAGGAATTCTTTAAAAGAAGAAAATTCGCATCATGGGGATACAAAGTCTAGAAAAATATACTTTATCGTGCACCTTCCTAATGGTTCAAAAATCCTGGGAAACCCTGTACAGGTAAAAACATAACTTGATACAGATGAATTGCAACTCCTGAAAAATTATTTTAAAGAGAGAGAATTAGCAACTTGGAGATGTAAAATTTGGAAAATGTAATATCTCGCGAATTTTGTTAATCGTTCAACATTTCTGGGAAACCCGGTTTATGTAAAACAACAACAACATACAACTACTAAAGGAATTCTTTAAAGGAAGAAAATTGGCATCATGGGGATACAATTCTAGAAAAATATACTGTATCGTGCATCTTCCTAATGGTTCAAAAATTTTAGGAAACCCGGTATACGTAAATCAACAACATACAACTACTAAAGGAATTCTTCAAAGGAACAGAATTCGCATCCTGGGGTTATAGCCACTATTCTCTATAATTCCATGCCTCCTCTTGTAAGTCTCTTTCTTGCATTGCATCTTGCATTTCCTTCTTCCACGATTTTCTCAGTCTTCTCCTATTGTTTCGTTCAAATGGTATCCACTGGAACAGTTGTTTCGGCCATCTATCCTCCGGCATTCTATTTACTTGTCCATACCATGTTAGTCCCTTTTGCAGTATTCTAACGACTACCGTTTCAAGAGCATCCATCATGCCTTATGTATTCGTTTCTAATTCTGTCTAACCTACTTTTTCTCATACTTCTTCTGAGTGCGTCCATTTCTGTTGCTAATAATTCTGATCGTGTTGCCTTACTCATCGTCCAGTCTTCTGCTCCATAGGTCAATATGTTCTTTACTATTGATCGATATATCATGACTTTCGTTGTTCTAGTGATATGTTCATCCCACCATATGCCGTTCAACATTCTTACTGCTGCTATGCCTTAATTTCTGATTCTATTGAGCCATTCTTAATGAATATTGTTCCTATATATTTAAACTCATTGACCCCCGATTTTTCATTTTCTTCCATTTGTAAATTCGGGGTTTCCTTATTGCCGATTAGCATGTATTCTGTTTTCTCGATACTAATTTGTAGTCCTCACGTTGCACAATATTCGCTTAACTTCCTTATCATGTATGACAAGTCGTCTTCTTCTTGCACTATCAGTACTTGGTCATCCGCAAAGCTTACTGTAGATAAATAGCTTTCTCTAATCCAGATGCTCATCTTTTCACATTTCTATTTACAGAGTCTAATGACATGTTCTACATATAGGTTACACAATGTTGACGATATCCAGCAACCCTGTCTCAGTCCTATTGATGTTTTGAATTTTCTGTGTAGTTTGTTTCCTATCTTTATTTGTTATTTAGTCCTATTTCTGTTGGTATTTTCCACAATTTGTTTCTTGGTATAGAGTCATAAGCTTTCTCAAGGTCGATAAAAGCTAAACGCGTCTTCCTATCTAATTTGAATCGTTTCTCGATGATTTGTCGTAGTATAAACATACTATCTACACATGATCTTCCTTTCCAAACCCCGTTTTGGTCTTCAGTTATATAGTGTTGTGTTTCCTTATTAGCCTATAATTTTTTCAGTTCTTCTTATCCCATTTTTTGTATATTGGAGCCATTCATCTGGGATATGGTATTGGTTTACGCACTCCTCAAATATGTTTCCTAGAAATCGTATTGATTTATCGGTTCCATATTTTATCAACTCTCCGTTAACTCTTCCTGGTCCACTGGCTTTGTTGATCTTCATTCCTCTCACAGCTTCCCACGCTTCTTCCGTCGGTACCACGTTTCTTTGCTGGTTTTTCCTCCACCGCCACTTCTATTTTCGGGCTTTTTTCGTCGTTGTATCTTCCTTCTTTAAACATTTTCCCGAAATACTCTTTATATTCTGTCATGGATATTTTAGTTACTATATTTCCCCTCTCCTTCTTTCTCATATTCCTTAATATTCTTCACGCTTCCGTAGATCTTTTACTTCGTAAATACTGTTGGATTTCTATACATCTCATTCACCAAGTTTTGTTCTTTTCTTGTGTCACTTTTCGTTTAACCTCCCTATTAATTTCTGTGTATTCGTCTCTATGTTCTTCTGTTTTGCTTGACAACCATTTTTCATAAACTTCGTTTCTCTTTTTTATTCAGAACTAATTCGTGATGTTTTATTACCCGATTTTGCTTCTACGCCTAAAGCTTGTCTTGCTGCTTTATGATATGCTTCTTTAATGTTATACTTTACAGTTGGGTTTCCTCTGTAGTTTCCATTTATTAGGTTGTCCAATCTTTTATGATATAGATATCTTATACTATCGTCTTGTAGTAAGTGCAGCTTGTACCTCGGAATTGAGATTTCTGAAACTTGTTCTTGTAATACTTGCATTTGCATATTTTGTCGAGTTGTGTCTATACGGTAGAACAATAACTATGTTCTAACCAGGAGGTAGTTAAATCCACAATTTGCACTTCTCAGAACTTTAACATCTTCTATCAAGTATTTAGGTTTTTGTTTTGTTATAACGTAATCTATTATGGATGTATAGGCGATTCAAATTAACTTTTCCCGCGCGCACACAATCAGCTGTTTTAGGTGAAACACAGTCTCACTCGCCAGCAGGTTGTAAATAAATCGTTGCGCGGTGTAGTGATTTAGTGAATTTGTGTATTTTTTGTTCTTGTTCGATTTTGGCCGTAATTATGAGTGACAATAATTTATTTATAATTATTATTTATATTATATTATATTATTTATAATGCGAGTAAGTTCCAATTCGACAACACAGACAATTAGAACATTGTAAAAAAAATTCTGTACAATCAATAACGACTCTAACATTTTTAAACATACTGAAACATGTAGGTAGATTTGCTAAAATTTCATCACGACTAGGAAAATAAATTGTACGACTAAGTACTACGTACAGAACATTCAACATAGTATAAAATATGGGTTTACACGTTTGTGAAGATGAACCACCAAACAATAGGCTTAAAACAACATACGACGAGTTATTTTTCAACTTAATGAAAGTCTGAATGATTCTATCCCGAATGGTTAAAAGATCCCGAGGTCAATTATTTCAGTTAGGCCAAATATGTTCACTACTGCAACATTTCTCGCTCCTGCTTTTGGAAAATAATGAAAAGCTAGGTTAAGGCACCTTTTGCTTTTAGAATCGCAATTAAACACGCAAAACGTTTTGTCATTGCTTTCCTTCTTTGGGGGAAACTCGATTCTTCAAGTATTGACGTTTTAGTTGCTTAAATATATTTTATAATACACGAATGCAGCTTACAATAATTTATTAAAACCAAATGATTATATTGGAATTGTCACTAGCGCTGTGTTTCAGGAGTTCATCACAATTCCGCCAGAGGGCGTATTGCTTAGCTTGAATCGCCTATTGCCTTCTCTTTTGTTTGCCCATGTATACTTGTGTATATCTTTATGTTTAAAGAAAGTGTTAGTCACTTTTAGTTCATATTGGTTGCACAACTCTATTATCCTCTCACCGTTCTCATTTACTTGCTCTCCTCCATACTGTCCTATTACATGGTCTTTTCCTTCTTCCCCACTCTTCCATTTATGTCTCCAATTATTACTTAATACTTCTTCCCTAACAGGAACAATATCTAGTTGTTGATACAGTTTTTCATGACTCTCTGTTGGTGCATATACCCCTATAATTTTTATTTGCCTTCCGTATAGTTTCAATGTGAAAGTGAACATTCTTTCGTTTATATATTCATACATCGTTATGTCTTCCCTATACTTTTTATGAATTAAAATGGAGACTCCATGTTTAGCTCGTTTATCTCTGTCTATACCACTCCAGAGAGGGATCCATTTTCCGAATACATTCCTTTCCTTTCCCTTTCTTATTCGTTTCGTTAATAACTACTATGTCCAGTTTCAGTCTTTCCATTTCGTTTATAATTTCTATTTTTTTATTTGATGGCCCTCTTACACCCCATGTTCCAATTTGCATTCTCCTTTTTCGTTTCTTTGGTAGATTTTCTTCTAATCCATCCAGTTTTGTCCCGAAGCTCGGTTTTAGGCTTTTTCGAAATAATCTCTTTTTACGGATGACGGGGAGCAGGCCCATCACCCTAACCCTCCTCTTTTATCCGGGTTTGACCGGCAACGACCACTACTGGGCTACTCAATCCAACCAGCAGCTGTCACAGGCAGAGTTTGGTAAACCCTGTACAGGTAAAACACTAACATGATACAGATGAATTGCAACTCCTGAAAGAATGTTTTAAAGAGAGAGAATTAGCATCTTGGGAATAAACAATTTGGAAAATATAGTATCTCGCGAATGTTATTAATCGTTCAACATTTCTGGGAAACCCGGTATACGTAAAACAATAACAAGATACAGAAGAATTACAACTGCTGAAAGAATGTTTTAAATGGAGGGAATTAGACCGCAAATCTAATTAGGAATGTGTCAAGTTGTGGACATATTTCTCAACATCCGTGACTGTTGATATATCAAAAATAAAGCCTTGCTTTAAGTTGTTATTAGCATTAAAACATTAATTTAAATTGCGATGATTTAGAATCGTTAAAAGTTATACAAAGGGGTTAGGTACTAATTTACAAACAAGAAACTATTTTTGCAGTTCTTAAATTATTGTACTCGTAGTAGGTTAAAAATGTACATACCATGAAGCAACTATATAATGCAAGGCATTGTTATTGAAATATTACAAATGCATGAATAAACTTCCAACTTGCAACGGATGCCATCAGGGCTAACCTTTCGCGACACACCTTCGTTATGCAGTTTATAATAACAAAGCATATCAGAATTACTACTTTTTATTTTATGGTTACCTATATATTTTATTGTTTATCTTTCACGAACGTCTTGCCTAATGGTATCACGATTTTCCAAGATCTTAACTATTACAAATTACTTTTTTTTACTTAATTCAACAGTTTTAAAAATTAATACCAATTTATATGGAGATCCCGATCGCCACAATTGTACTACTACTATTTATGATTACAACATAATCTATAATTATCTGGTCCTTTCGAAGTTCACTGCTACATTCTCCGAGTTTAGTAGTTGTGTATTCGGTTATAGTTTTAGGGATAGCAATTAACTGTTGTGCTATCACAAACAGTTAAAGTCAGCTTGCCACTTCAAGCATATACAAACACTATGCGCGGTAACAAAGCGACATCAAAAAAACAGCAAATAGAAGCTTTATGAGGTAACAAGTTTGTGCCACAAAATCTTTTCATGTTCATATATTTATTTAAGGATTAGTATGCTAAAAACAAACACTACGTTAACTTTATCCCTATTATATGTATAGAACACATTTACTTAATACACTCAATATGTATATACGCGTATAGAAGCGGCCGTGGGCTAGAGGTTAGCGCGTTAGACTTCTATGCGGAAGGTCTGGGGTTCAATTCCCAGTACCGGAACATCGGATTTTTACCCCCCTGTTCTCGCTGGCAATGCAATGGCAAACCAGCGAAATATTCTGTCTATAGTAAATCTTCTCTGGAGTAGAAGTAATTACACTTCCCGTGGTTCGAAGCTGTAGGTCCTCTATATTTGTGGCACTTTAAACGCGCAACACAAGCATACGAGAAAAGACATTAGGTTAATATTTTCATTATAAAGGAACATATTTTTTATACAGCGTGCTCCAAATTCATAGCACAGTATTGGGAGCTCTTGAACTGTAAGAAATATAATTTCAATTGAATCGCAAAAAATAAGCACAAGTATAAGGCCTGGCCTATTTATGATGTATTTTGATTTTGTTTTTATTATTCTAAAAAAACATTTCTTTCTTGTTTTGTATAATTTAAATTTTAGGAAGAAAGTTTATAGAAAATTGTTGGTTTTATAACTTTCTCAAATCATAATTTTCACGATAAGGTACAAACTTACACACATGCAACATATGTGAATGCCTTTACGGTTTCCGATTTACAAATATACAGGGTGTAAATGAATTACAGGGACAAACTTCTAGGGCTTAAAGTATATATGAAAATAAACATTTTTTGTTAATAAATGTATGGGCAAAAGTGTTTCCTTGCAGCTTCTCAAAGATTCTTTAAGGAACGCCTAAATGTAAGCAACTCAATTTACTACATACTATTTGTTTCCATAACGACGGAAATTAATATAGGATAAATAAAGCCCTCTTTAGAAAGTGGAAAAGAGGGCTTTATTTATCCTGTATTAATTTCCGTCGTTATGGAAACAAATAGTATGTAGTAAATTGAGTTGCCTACATTTAGGCGCTTCTTAAAGAATCTTTGAGAAGATCTATTCCTGAAAGGAAACACTTTTGACCATGCAGTTATAAACAAAAAATGTTTGTTTTCATGTATACTTTAAGTCCTAAAAGTTTGTCCGTGCAATTCATTAACACCCTGTATAGGTCTGAATTTAGAATGCACTCAATTAACCAACAATACGACTTTTCTGTCCAAAAAAGAGTATCTATAACTTCCAGTTCTCGGACGTTTGCTTGAACTTTTTGGCTTTAAGGGAACTCGCATGCTTCCACAGCACCGATTATTGCTTGATTTAAACATGTTCGAAATCCAAGTCTCGTCGCCAGTCACAATGTGATTTAGGTACTCTCCGCCATCAGTTTCGCAGTGACTCAGGAACGTCGGTTCAGAAGCCATTCTCTAGGTTTTGTGAACATTCGTCAACATCTTTGGTACACACCTCGTACAAACTTTGTGGTACTATAACCTGTTCGTGAAAATTTCATATATTCAATATCGTGCGTTAAATCTGAGGAAAATCTAAGGCAATTTCCGAAATCAGGAAACGCCGATCTTCACAAATTTTCTTGTTCACTTTTTCCACAAGATAATCGAAGCAAACAGAACTTCTCCCACTTCGTTCCTGATCCTTATCTCTGGCATCTCTTACACTAGTATCTGAGCTTTCCTTCAGTGCCTGCGCCATTTGACGGTAAGTTTCGGCATTGTTTTCGTTCTTGGCATGGAGAAACCGAATGTCAACGTGCACTACTTACTTGAACGGATTATCAATCGTAGTGTATAATACGAGGCTTGTTCAACTGAAACCCATCTTTGATCAACTTAGCCTTGAAAACAAATGCAATATTTCGAATGACGTTTGTTAATGTTAGTAGTGTTTGTAAGCAACGCATTAATAGGTTTCTGACTTTTAAAACTTCGATTTTTAAATGACATTTGTTATTTAAAATCCGTCCAAGTTTGATCAGCGAGCGGTCCTACAATTTTTATGCGCTGAGTGTGTGCAGGCATTGCAGATTCATACGCGAATGCAAGCAGTGTATGGATATGCATGTATTGCGTACCCAATTGTGAAGGAATGGTGGCGAAAATTTAAGGATGGAAAAGCGGGGACTATGGATGAACCGCGACCAGCTGCACGATGTACTTCATAAGAGAAAACAATATGGCATGTGTGGAAGGCCTTATTAGAGAAAATCATCGAATTTCAATTAGAGATATTTCAGAAATTGTTGGTATGAGTGGAGGACCTGCTCGTAATATTGTTCGCAATCTGGGTTACAGCAAAGTTTGTTCGTAATGGATTCCTGGTCTCTTGTCTAATGAACAAAAATGCTTGCGAATGAACTTATCTCTGCAACACCTCACAGACTATAGGCGAAATGGTGATAACTTTCTTTTTTCAATAGTTGCTGGTGGCGAAATTTGGTGCCATTACTACTAGTCATCCAGTAAGTTATCGTCGCTGCAGTGGAAACATTCAAGTTCACCCCCACCGAAGAAGTTTGAAGCACAGCCTTCTGCAGTCAAGGTGGTGTTAACATTTTTCTTCGACCATGAAGGACCCTTGTTGATGGAGTTTAAGGAACCTGGAGTAAATCTCAATGCAAATCTGTACAATTAAACTTTGGACAAGCTTCATCAAGCAATAATACGGAAACGATCCAGGAAAACCTTACGCGTGGAGTCATTTTGCTGCACGACAATGTTGCCTTATGTTGCTAATGTGGTAAAAAAAATCTTCCACGACAGAAATGGAGGGTTTTAGAGCATCCACCCTATAACCCGGATCTATCACCTTGCGATTTCCATATTTTTGGACCGCTGAAAAAGGCATTTTGAGGCTGACGCGGAAGTACAGATAGCTGTGGAAGACTTCTTCAATCAGCAGCCACAAGAATTCTATGAGCAGGTTATACGTCGGTTAGTAAAACAATGGGATAGATGTCTTAACTGTGACGGTAATTATTGGAATTAAATTGTTGAATACATTTTTTATAAAGCAAAGATGGATTTCAATTGAACATACCTCGTGCAATGACAGAACCACACTAAAGTGGCATGTGGCTAGCTCATCAACCACTAAAGCATCCCCACAAAGCTCTAAACTGACTACGCCCCTCATTCGGCGGGAATTTAACACTTTTTAAATCAAAATATGTGATAATATTTTTAAAAAACTTTAATCTTGCTTTTTTTTGTACATAAAGGCTGTTGTAAAATATTTCAAAACCACAAGAAACATTCATTTTGTTTTGGCTAGGAAAACAATTTTTAATCTCGAAATAATTATAAAGTGAAAAAATATTTTGTGCAGTGCGAATAATTATTGTATGAAGACAGAATAAGTAAGCTAATTCACACATAGATTGGAGGTCACCATCATCAGATTGATATCCAAACTCATAATGGGGAATTTCAGTAAATAAATGAAACACCTCGTCTGCCCCACGAAATATATATTTCTCAAATTAAATAAATGGTTAGCGCTTTCGCAGTAAAAAACCTCACTGCATCTTCAGACATAAAAATTAAATTTCATCTCTTCAAACAGTAACTGAACAAAAACGCGCCATCAACGACACATCAAAATTTAGATTTAGATTTAGTTAAATTTAAATTTTGGTGTGCCGTTGATGGCGCGTTTTTGTTCAGTTACTGTTTGAAGAGATGAAATTTAATTTTTGGATCTGAAGATGCAGTGAGGTTTTTTACTGCGAAAGCGCTAACCATTTATTTAATTTGAGATATATATATTTCGTGGAGCAGACAAGGTGTTTCATTTATTTATTTAGATTGGAGGTGTAATGGAAATGTTAGCTAACACATTACAAACATTTTTTTACATTTTTAGGACATTTACTAGGTTTGCAATCTTCTAAAAAATTGAACCGGTTACTATGACAACAGTTTCATTGTTTAAAGAAACTTTTATTTTAAAAGTTGGGATCTCACATATATTTTGTAATAACAAATTATCAAAAATTCTAATTAGCAGGACATATAAACGATATTAGAGTTAAATTTGGCAATAGAGATATATTTGACAACATAGCGAGGTACTTAACAATATTGCATAAAACTCTCTTATAAAATCTGCGAATAACTTAAATAACTTTCAAGAATTGAGTTACAAAATCATGCCAATCAAGTTAAGGACACATTTGGTATGACCTTTGGTAATATCAGTAAGTGCAGCATATTTGTGGAGGTCGAATACTGAATAAATTACATTTCATATGTATGTTCTAATTTACTACTTTCCCTTATGGTAGGCATTAAAACGCTTTGTTACGCTAATAACAAGTTTAGGTTTAAGACACGCCCTCTCTAATTCCACATTGAAAAATTATTGTTATGACAACAGTGTTAACACAGAAATTACTACATAGTAAACAAAGAGAAGGCCAAATGCTATTGTGGATTGATTGCAGTTCACCTTACTATGCAGCTATTTTGTTATAAACTACCTATTCCATTGTATTGGATTAGAAATAGAAGGTGATATACGATTATTTAATACACAAACGATATTTTTAAATTGCTGTAATCTTTGGGAATCAAGATAATTCAAATACAATACTATACCTATCGCCCATGTTAGAAATCTAAACAAGTTTGCATGAAATCGTGTTTAATAGTGCAGGAAATTTATTTTCACTGAAATAACGTTAACAATCCCCGTAGAAAGTGCAGAATTGTATGTATGAGACATTTGATATGACTACTAACGACGAAACTAAGCATACATGATTCATGAATAGAACGGTTTAGTTTTATTATCAACATTTAAAAAGTAAGATTTGAAAACATACCAAAGCGAAAGTTTACTTCAACTTAAAAGCTTCTTCGGTTGATTCTATTATTAAATAATAAACAGTAAAGCAATTTGAGATCGTATACTCTTTTTTCTTATAAAATATTTGTCTGTAGTCGTATATTAAATATTAATGAGCCAGTTTACTATATCTTTATTATTATTAACAACCCATTGTTGGGCAAGAGTCTCCCCCATATTTTTAATATACAGGGTGACATAATAGTGCGATGCCGTTTCCTAATCTGTTTAATATAGTAGCTTAGAGAAAACTTTAAATACGAGACAACTTCTTTATTTTAAGTAGAACAGTCTGTATATTATTGCATTTTAGAATTTCGTATTTTTTATCTTTACAACTTTATAGGATTTTAGGTATCTATCACTAATCGTTCCGTAATAAATAACCTTTAATTAAATTTTGAAAAAATGACTGTCTATCTTTACAATTGTTAGAACATAGTTTTTGGGATTTATTAGAAAATATTTCGTTAAACATTATACAGCATTTATGGCTGCAACATGATGGAGCCCCTTCACACTATAATTTGGACGTTAGAAATGTTTTAAACGGTGAATTTGTCAATGGTTGGATTGGAAGAGAAGGTACAGTCCAGGTCCAGTGGCTTGACCGGTAAGGTCACCCGATCTAACCAAATTAGATTTCTTTTCTGTAGGTGTTTGTAATTCCCATAAACCTTATTAAAGAAGGGGCGGAAATATTATACCAACTCCTGAAATACGCCTTTAGGCTTTAACATGTTTTTAGGAAGCGAAGAACTGCCACCAGAATGGAAAGAAGCTTATATAACAAAAGGCGATCCACGCCAATGCTCTAATGATCGGGGATTAAGTATGATAAATACTTTAGCTAGACTGTATGGTAAAATACTGAAAAACAGAATCGAGATGAAGATAGAGGATGTCGTAGAACAGTGCGGTTTTCGCGTTGGACGATCAACTGTGTGTTATATATTCTGTATAAAACAACTTTTGGAAAGATAATGTCTCACAACCTACAAACACATTTAATCTTCATAGATTAACAGAAAGCCTATGACAGCGTTCCTCCTAATATGCTATACAAGCTATGGAGAAAACAGAGTCAGTAAGATATACATTCAAGCTGTACAAAACTTATACATAAGCACGTCAAGTCAGATAAGGTTACGTCAACAAATCTCGGAAGAATTTAATGTAACGAAAGGGCTCCGACAAGGATGTTGTATAGCTGCAACATTGTTTAAGTTATATCTAAACCAAGCTCTTAAAAAATGGAGAAGGAAATGCTCGAAGATGGGAATGAGAATAGATAATGATCAACTGTTTACACTCTATTTTGCGGACGACCAGGTCATCATGACTGGATGAAGAATATAAGAAGTGGGGATTGACGATAAATACCTCCAAAAACTGAATATCTAGAGGACTAGGAGAAGACTTACAGCTAAAACACCAAACAATAAAACACACCAATTGTTACAAATACTTTGGCATAAAAATAACAGAAAACGGTAGAAGCGGTTAAGAAATAAAAAGTAGAGTGGGGCAAGGCAAAACAGTAATAAACCAACTGAACAATATATTGTGGAGTCAGCAAATAACGAAGAAAACTAAAATCATGGTGTATAAAACAATAGTAGAAAGCATCAGCACTTACGGTTCCGAATTGTGGGAAATCAACAAGAAAACTATGTATATGTCTATGAATTACTGGAGAAGAAGATGCGGAATTACAAGACAAGATAAACAATGGGAATAGACACAGACATTATGGATACTGTAGAAGCAAAACGACTGAGATGGTATGGTCATATGCGAAGAATGCCAGCAGAAAGATGACCAAGTAAATTATGGATATGGCGTCCACCAAATAGAAGAAAGAGAGGCCGACCTAGAAGGATGTGGAAACATGAAGTTAGAGAAGCCATGGAGAGCACAGTCAGACATTCAAACTTGAACTATAGATCTGAACAGATGAAGTGTCCTTTCAAAACTGCAGCTTGCAGTATTAAGGGCTTTTTCTAATATTAATGATGAGGCTCTATACCCCGCACTGGCACTCCTTAAACACCTTCTAAATTTACGTACCCATATGTTGTATTTTTGCATTGTGAGGGTGCTTTGGTGGTTGATGAGCTAGCCATACGTCACTTTACCGTGTTTCTCTCATTGTATTGAGTTGTGTAATAAAGCTCTACGGTGAACACTTCAACTGAAAATCCTGCCAGGAGTAAAATGCTAGCTGTGATTCGTTTTCGCCATTAAAAAAAGAAAACTCTGCCGAACTATACCACGCAACGTTTACTATCCAGGTCTAATGAGTGAAGGAAAAACCAGACAGAATGAAGTAGAAAATGGTAGACCTTATATTGTCAACGACGATCTTGTGGAAAAAGTGAACAAGAAATTAAAATCGGTGTTTTAGAATTTCAAAAATGGCCGTCTAAATTACTCAAATTACACATGCGATTCTGTATAAGATTCTCATCAACAGGCTACAGGACTACAAACTTTGTGCAAGGTGGGTAATACTTGAGATTGTGATTGAGCGAGATCTAAGGGGGGAACCAAATTGTTGACAGATGTTCACAAAGACCAGCGAATGGCCTCTGCATTGAACTTCCTGCATCGCTACGAAACTGATGGCGATGAATACCTGAATCACTCTGTAACTGACGACGAGACATGAATTTCGTACACAAACTTTCAAACCAAGCAACAATTCCCTCATAGCCAAAACTTTGGTGCACACATACGAGAACCGAAAGCTTATGGCTACGGTTTTTTGGGACAGGAATGGCATATTGCTGAGTAATTTTCTAGAAAGTGGTACACCGATTAATGCCTACGTGTATGGCAAGACCTCAGGAAAATTGAGAGGGACTAATCAGAACAAATGTCCGACCTCTAAAGTCAATAGCACGCGGCGACTTGTCCTGCGCAGCTCATTGAGCAATTCAACTGGGTAACTTTTAACTATCGCCCACACAGTCAGACTTAATTACAACTTACTATCAACCGAGCTTTCCATCTTGAGAATTGTTTAGGAATACACGAACGTTTTCTGGAGACAACGACAAAAAACGAAGGTACACAATTGGTCTTCGTCAGAGGCGGCAATCTTTTATGACGAAAGTACAAGAACTTGTACTATGATTGGTATTTATTTAAGTTCGAAAGGCAACTATGTAGAGAAATAGTTTAGGAGTGTATCTAAGATTTAAGAATATCAAATTTTTTTCAACCTTATATTTTTGTTTATGGCTGATCGGCTCTTGTTTTCCGAATAAGCCTCGTATTTACATCAACAAGCGGCATCGAAGAAAGCACCGTTTGAGTCTTTTGAGACTTTATGTATATATATATATATATATATATATTGCGATGGATTTTAATTAGCTAGTTTGTTCGAAGTCAATTTTTTTATTTTCAAAAGGATACTCGTGCATGGTATCTTGTCATGGGAGTCGGTTTTCTTTTTGTATAATAAATTAGGGCAGACCTTAATACAGTTAACTACTTTTCCGGTTTGAAAAACTCTGCAAAACTCGTATTTTATGAAAAACCTAGAACAAGAAGAATTTTTGTCAACATCTTATTATAAAGAAGATTCTACGATAAAATGCATGCACAGGAACATGATATGAATAACATAGGACACAATTAATAGCTCATTACAAATAAATTTTGGACCTTATAAAGAAGATGCAGTAAAATTGAAGAAGTTATTTTGGAGGAGTGAATCTTGAATTTTGTGTTTTAAGTGTCTGTGTAATCGAGGGCAGTTTAGAAAGTGGGGCTGTGAAATTATAAACAGTTTTAAATTAATTATTTTTTATGTCGAAATTTTATATTGTAATTATTTTAGATCGATGTGTCATTTGGTTAATTTTAGCATGTATGATATTTTTTAAAAATCATGTTGGTTGCCTAGTTGTTGTTTATAAAAAAAAGAATAACAAGTTGATAAAAAATTTTGTTGAACTGTTAAAAGTTTTACATGTATAAACGTTTTTTTATTTATATTTGTTCTAGAATTATAAACAATTTGTGCTTTTGAGAAAAATAAACTTACGTTAAAGTTGACCCGTGTTTATTTTAAAAGAAGATATGGATTGGTTTGCCTGTCAAGATTGATTTTGGTCCATAGCTGTGACAAATCCTGGGTTTTGCTGTTCTACAGACACTGCACCTGCGTAGATAGAGGGACGAGTAAGAAGAAAGAGCTACTAAAGGTATTTCAATAAATTCACCAATCTAGAAATTCTGCTGAGCTTACGGATCCATGTGAAGAACACTTCCTGTCTGTTATTTTGTTCCTGTACAATTTTGTATACGAGTTGTAGAACGATACACAAAAGTTCCAACAAGGTACAGTTGACATTATTTTAAAACCGGCTTGAATTTAGCAATGTATTAAGGCTATTTTTGTATTAGCGTATTTGGTAGCATATTTTCAGAACGATAAGAACCTACTATCTGTGACATAGATGTCTACATGCTCGAGCTACCGTGGTTGATTAAATTAAATTTATTTTGGAGGCAAATTTAAAAATTGTCGCCTGGCGCCCAAATTACGTTTCAGTAGCAAAGTCATAAATCTACTTTAGTTATATTACGATTGCTGTTGCAGAAGTATAAAAATTTAATAATTTGAAATTTATTTTATTTGCTTTTGTTTCATTTTTCTGCTAAGCTGTTTCTTGATCGAGTAGATCATAACAATATATATATATATATATATATATATAAAATTTTACTGTGTTGCACAGCCAAATTTTTTTAAAAATTTGTTGGGAGATCTAGCAACTTCATTATTATT
>JABXWE010016826.1:0-22089 GCA_014611495.1 Limonius californicus | reverse complement strand
TATATCCGTGGGAATTAAAATAACATTTACGTTTTTCTTGAATCACAACTCATATTTCAAATATGTATTTCGCAACTCTGGGGATGACAAAATTAATATGAATGAAACAAGAAAGCCGACAATAATTTCAATAATAGGTACTCATTAATAACCTTTACAGGTTCAGGGACATTAAAATCCAAAATGATGAGATTCTTCAAGTAAGAAAATAGTTTTCCACTTCCGTTTTTGGTTTATAAATAAATATATGTAAATCCATATAACCTTCTGACAAATTATCTCTATTAAAATAAAAAAATAGATTTGTTTAGCAGTTTAATATTACATCAGTGGGGGCAACACATCAAGATATATGAAGAAAAGCAATATACAAATATATAAGAAAGCAATAAAACGAAATAAAAGTTAGAAATGTATTTCTTAATATCGATAATAGTTTCTTAATCTTAGCTTTGCTATAAAGAATTAAATTTGTAGTATGGCGGTCATTCAGTTAATAAATATTTACACGTATTATTATTAAAATATTAGGTGATAAAGAAATGTAATATGGTAATAAAGCTGTCGATAGCAATACAAATACGTGTCAAAAATATTTTCCCTGATTTACCTGCGTATTAAATAACGGGTGTTCAAAATAAAAGGTTAAATTAGATTTCTTTTGTTTGTTTTTTTATTAATTATGTTAGTAACAAAGTTAACTAATGAGTAATCAAATTTATTTTTCGCGGTTTCTTTGAATGATTTCATAGATATTTCTTCTATTAAGCAAAAAACAATTTCTCGTTCAAAACAAACATATCCTCATTTTCACCATATATTTGTATTAATTGTTGCAACGTGGTTTACACGTTTACAGCATTTATGGCCGAATCTTTCATTCGCAATGGGCGTAAGATGGACGTGTTCTGTGAATGAAATGATCGTCTGGAAGAAATTCGATCACAATATCCATAAGTTGCTGTTAATGACAAACAGCTGTTTGAATCGGTGACTAAAACATAATGAAGAAGGCATCAACGTTGCTACTGGAATTATCTTTCTACAGGAACCATCCACACAATATTAAAAAAAGATTTGCATGTATGTCCGTACTGACTGACTGTATTTCATGAATTACTTCCACATGACGGGTCGTACAGAAGGAAATTATACAAATAAAAATTTTGCATTGGTCAAAATTCCCATATATTCATTGAGCAGTCTCTGCACCCCGAAAAACAACAAATAATGTTGGTAATAAACTTGATATTGGGCGACCGCTAAAAATGTAGTGAAGAAACAATCCACGTTACTGTAATTATAGAGCTGGAGAAGTCTGTAGCAACAAGTCACACAATATTAAAGAGGGATTTGCATTTACTTTCATATTGACTGATCGGATTTCATGAAATACTTCACAATGCCCTATCACAAAGATAGCAATTTTGCATAATTTTGGGTTGCTGAAAATTCCCATGCGTTCATTGAGAAGTTGTTGCATCCTGAAAAGCAACAAATACTTTTAGTAGAAAAATCGGTAGTGAGCGACCACTAAAACGTAATAAAGAAACCATCAGCCTTACTACAATAATTATAGAGCTGGAGCTTTCAGTAGAAACGAGTCGCAAAATATAAAAAGAAGGATGCAGCATTTATTTCCGTAATGACTTACCGTATTTCATGAATTACTTCCACATGGCCCACAGCAAAAAGGGTAAATTGAAAAATTTAATATTTTGGATTGCTGAATATCCCGACCCCCTCATTAGGCAACAACGCTGGTATTAAAGTTGGTAGCGGGCGACCGCCAAAACGTAGTGAGAAAACCTTAACGTTGCCACAGTAGTAGACTTTTATAGAGATGGAGTTTCCTGTATGAACGAGACATGCAATATTAAAAAAAAGATCTGCATTCATTTCCTTTTCACTGACTGTACCTATTTCATAAATACTTCCAGATGACCAATCGCACGGCAGGTAATTTTGTAAAATATGAGATTTTGGTTTGTTGAACATCCCTATCAGTTCATCGAAACGTCGGTGCGCCCTGAAAAGCGATTTAGGTAGACCTTGTTAGAAGGTGACTGTTTTCCTATTTCTACTTTCGTTAAAGGTAATAGAAGGTTCTCGAAAACGAAACATACATAATTTGCATTTTAGGTAACATCAACGCATTATCTTCAACAATGCGGAGCAACCTCAATGTACACAGGAAATATTGGTTAAAAACTTCGTGATCAGAAGGGTTGCCCGATGTCGTGGTTTAGTTCCATATAATTGCTTTCTATGGCTGTATCTGAAAAACTGTATGCTTGTCAAGCTAATTAAAAAGCTATATAAATCTAAACAATACAAAAACATGAAGAAACACTCCACATATTTTCTAAAATATTATTAATAGCCTTAAACACAGAATGTTAAGATATTTCCAAAAAAGTAGCAGACATTTTCAACAAATTTAACGAAATAATTCTATCCAGTTTATAGCGTTTTGCATTCCATAATTAATAGTATGAATGGACGTTAGTATGTTTAAGAGAACGTGTTATTCTGTAGTTATTAGCTCAAAGTATCTGGAGGAAGTCAGGGGTGCTATCATATAAACAGAACTGAACGTCCATCTTCTTGATCCCTTTTTTTGAATGGCCCTTTAGATTAGGATTCGCGAAATGGTAGTGTACGCACTAAAGGTTGAGCTTCATTATTCCATTTTTTAAAATCTGGTTATGAACTGCCCTCGCAGTTGAGCTTTATTCGGAAACTCTATATTATTTATATCAGGAATTTATTAACTGTTACCATAAAGTAAAAGTATAATCACTTAGACATTATCATTAATTGTGTATATCATCATTTTGCTGTTGTTGTCTACAGCATTTTCGTCCCCCTACTGGGCGCTGGCCTATTCTATGTCACGTGCTGCTCATCTATGCTAAGGAATAAACACGGGGGACCTACAGTTTAACGTCGAATCCGAACGACAAAAATTCCAGAGAAGGTTTTAAGCATTAAAACCTCACGGTTGCCAGATGGATTAGAAAAATTTGTGTGGTGGGATGCCGCACGAAATTTTTATACGCTGCTGTGGTAATGCTGAGGAATCGAACCCAAGCCATAATCGATGTTTTCTCAGATATCGGGCGCGCTGCCAACATAGCTGCCACCATACTGCTATTGTATAAGCATTAAATCAATTGGTACTTATTGCAATTAAAGCGAACAACCCCAACAATTAGAATATCAAATAGTACCTATTAAAATTCAACTTAATACAAAAACGCAGAACATTTGCTGGGTTTTATTTTGTTAAGATTCCCCTAGGACATACAAACAGTGCGGTCGTAAAATGTCCTCCCCCCCCCCTACTGACTTTTGAACAACTTGATATTTCTTCAGAAAATTTTGTGTGCTTTAATGGGAGGCTATAAATACTACTTTTTTAGTACATATTTAGATTGTATAACTTTCAAAATGGCGGCTAGGCGACATTTTGAAATATTTTTTAAATAGCAATGGAGGTCGAGTGACACCTTTGAGTAGAGTATGATTCTATATTTTGGGAACATTTTATAAATTCGAAAACAAATGACAGATTTCCAAATTATCTGTTTCTGATATTACACAAAACGCTAAAAAAATGTAGAAGACGAAACAACAGAAGTAAAACAATTGAAATAATTAGTCTTACTGTTCTGTCACTTTAATTCAGTTATTGTGTTTGCCCACGTTTGAATATTGAGTGTTAAAACCGGTGATACTAACAATAACTATGGCGAATGTTTGAACTTTGCAGAAAAAAACTGAAGCAGTTTTTATTTTTGCTGAAGCCAATCGAAACTTTCACGAAGCCGAAAGAATATTTAATGAACGGTTTCCCAACGTCCTATTTCGAAGACGTATTTAAGAGAACTTGTACAATCAACTTCACATGTAGCTGCGATATGTGATGTATCGGCGACCACTGTCAAAATGTTTTAAAAACGGCATAAGCTCCATCCATACAAAATGAATATTTTACACCCGTTGATAGAAGATGATCCGGATAGACACATTGAATTTTATGAGATCATGACCCAAACCATTGCAAGAAACCCATCCTATCTTCGCAATATCTGTTTTAGTGAGGATTGCACATTTTTTTTAATGGGTTTGTTAACAGACAGAATGTAAGATATTGGTGCGATGAAAATCCCTTCCGGGAAGGTCACACCCAATTTCAGCAAAAATTGAATATGTGGATAGAAAAACTTGGCGACCATATCGTAGGTCCCTTATTTATCAACGGAAACCTTACTGGGGAATTGTACTTGAACATGCTAGAAAACCTCATCCATCCGTTAATAGTTGAGATTGCTGAAAACAATCCAAACGAGTTTAACAAGGATACCATATTCCAGCAAGATGGCGCTCCTCCGCATTTTAGCAGACAAGTTCCCAATTATCTCGATGCAACGTATCCTCAATGATGGATTGGTCGTCGTGGTCCAACAGAATGGCCTCCGCTATCCCTGACCTGAATCCGTTGACTTTCTTTGTGGGGGTATCTTAAATCGAAAGTTTTTCAAACAGAACCCAATTCCCTTTTGGATTTACGACGTAAACTAACAGAGGCTTGTGCAAATATCGGAGTTGAAACTTTCCTGAAAGTACGGGAAGAGTTATTAAATAGGTTTTTCTATTATCAAGTACGGTCTATTATCTATTATCTCGAAAAGTTTATTTTATCTATAATAATTTCAGATATAAGCCAATCGCCCAAGAAGTGCTCACCATCAAAAGGGGCACAAAACTAACTCAGGAACATTTGACAATTTGGTAATTTTAGAACTGAAAGTAACTACTTCAGTACACATTGGACGGAATGTATAGCAGGAACCAACACATTCTACCTAATAAAAGCATTCCATCGCCTCCAGGGATGCAAAATAATCGGGAACGGATGATACACTACAAGCGCATTATTGTTGCAAAGAGGTTTCTGAAAAAATATTGCTAAAAGAATCTCACGTTTGAAGAACATTCCTGAAACAGGATGTAGACCAAAAAATCAGCAAATAGTATAACAAGTCTGAAAATAGGTGAACTAGCCAAATAAACCGAGATTTCAGTACAGAGAGTTGGCTACAAATCAAAAATTCTTGCCACGGGAAGTTGATGCGAGCCAAAATATGATATCAGTCGACGAATATTTCCAACACTAATTAGGCAAACTGTTTTTTGTGATAAGTTTAGTTGCAATTTGATAATTAGTTTGCTTTTTAAAATATGCTACAAATTTCTTACATCCTGCGCTAATTAGGATGGCATATTTGGTTTTGCGGAATAACGTAGCATCAAATTCTCATGCAATTAACCCCCATAATCTAAATTTCTTGCATTCGGGCTATAGGACAAATAACTTCGTGCTTCTGCTCAATACAACAAAGATAATTAACGATATTTTAATCATATTAGCAGCTATCACTTATAATTACCAGTGACTAAACTAGGCAAACGTCTTCCCTATATGGTAAACGTTTTCTGTACCAGGGCCGCACGATTCTAATCAGTTTATCGTGCATTGAATTGTTTTCGCAGGCTTTCTTAATACCCTAGTTGTGACAGGTGAAATCACCTACGTATATTTGGGCCAAATTCCTCTCAAGTGCCATGGACGCAAAGGTGATTTTTACAATAAAACGCAAAATAAAAATTGTTACTAATTAGCCATATATAAGAGCAGAACTTACCCAAGCGAATTAAGCAATAAATTCAAAAATAGTTACTACTTAATCTAGCGGGTTTTTAAAAATAAATACGGCAGCCTCGATTAAATGCAGGACATGTGAGCCAAGTCATAATAATGTCAGGTTAAATTAAGATAGTTCGACTGCTAGTTTTGGCAAATGGCGCCTAAAGGAAAATTAAACACATTAATCGTCGATGTTATGTGTTTACATTGCGTCACTAGATAAAACTAACTTTGAAAGGCGTCCTAATTAAACTGATGAAAATTCTGTTCGACCGTTAATGAAAATTTCTGTTTTTATTCTCGCATAACCACTAACCTAAATTACCTAGATCCCGTGTCGCTCCAATATAATATCATTAGAATAACATGCGTGGCTTACGCCTTAAATTTTGATATTAGTTTTTGAATACTTTTCAACACAAGGTCTTTAGAAAAATCCCCCTAATTACATTCTATGGGTACGCCACTGTGAGCTTCGAACATTCTTCAAAATTGCATGACCAACAACACTGTTATGGAGCATTCTTGTTACTCGAAGTAACATCTCTCTTACCTGCCCAACTTGAATGCCATCAGCAAACGCGATGAGAGCCAATCTATCAGGATGGTGTAAAAGAGCTGCATGATCAGCAAGATCAGGTCTGGGAACGGGCGGCGGCAAGGGGACGGCACGGGACAATGGCTTACGTCGGCGACACACAATAGCAAGGCATATAATGAGCAGGAGCAACAATACTCCAGCTCCAGTCGCTATTGATATCAGCATTGGTCCTCCGCCATTTACTTCCACTAGAACAAAAAAAATTAAATATATCTTCTCCTAGGCAGTTTCTTCCACAACACGTGGGTTTAGAAGATATATGAATACTGTAATAACTAACAATGAAATACACCGGCGACGGAAGTCGTCCTCACTAATAATAGTGGTAGAAGTTATTAGCAACACTATGCAAGGATATGATAATTAATTAAGGCTTTTAAACTTTAAGTAAAAGCGTGTTCTTACTTTTTCTTAAAATTCTACAATGTCCTCTTTATTATTCGCTTGAATGTGTATTGTAAAATATAACGTAGATTTAGTTTAAAAAACTACTAACAATAGACTCAGTTTAATTTTGGGACAAGAATCCAAACGTATTAAATTGTAATGATTCGTTCATCACGAATTCTATCCTCTTGGAGACCAAGCTCGCATATATATTAATACAAAATTAAACCCCTCTCATCTTATACTATACGAAAGTTATTTTTGAAATAAGCTCTATAATCGCGAAGTTCTATTTTAATGACAAACCGTGATATACTTGTATATGCCTTCGTGAAATCTATCCTTTAAAGCAAACTTTTATAAAGCGCGACCCCCTTTTTGGGCTACAGTTCTTTTCGCGACCACTCTCTGGTAGTACTCAACTTATTCAGAATCAAGGGCTAAACGGCCAACTGACGCCATCTATTACCATGCAGAACAATTTATTTATTTGTTCTCCTCGTTTCCGGAAACTTGTCACGCCTTTAACCTTTACTAAATAAAAAAAATTGTTTGACTTACAAAAGCAACCACATCACACGCCACTGTTTAGGTACACAAATTACACAATAACAGATGCCAGATTCCCGGAAATCCAATCGAAGAAGGAGTAGGTTCAACACAATTAATTAATAGGCGCCACCGACTTATAATTTTCTAGCATCGTCCGAGGTGGTAACTGAGAAGTCGGACCCCAAGAAAAGTAATCATCTACCTTTACTTTAATGAGCTCTATCCTTTAGGTAGACTTAAATACAAATAATTCGTAGTCAAATAAAACACAAGTTGCAACCAAATCTGTTTACTAAAAAAACTCATTCACAGTTTTCCATTTCTGTGTAGAACCATAATTTAACTCAAATATTTACGTCCCAATTTTACGTTACTCTTCCGGAATACAACGAAAAGTTACTTGGTAATTCAAACAATTTTTGGACCGGTATTGCGCTATACAATTTTATTACCGCAAATATTTAGCGCATCCCCGCGATTCCGAAGGCCTTCGCTTCACGAAAATGGGCGTAAACAACGATCTAAATATCGTTAAAACGTGAATTCTTACAACGCAATATCAAACCCCTATTGGAGTACCCTATATATCTGCTGTACGTAAAATTGGACAATGTAATTTTACAATTATATCCCTTAGATACACTTAACCGCCAATTAAATCCCAATGACACAAAGGTTGAACCCAATCAATTAATAAAATTAATTCTTAAATAAATATCACGAAATTGTAAACAATAAAACCAGGTTATACAGTTTTTGAAAATTGCACTTCCCTTGATCCGCTGCAATCAGCTCGCCCATACACCAGCATAGATCCAGGTGTCCACTCGGTTCGGGAAAAACCCCACAAGGTTACTCGATCAGGACAGCTTGTCAATTTTCGCACTACGTAGTAATGCAGAGTTTTTCTACTGCGTCTTAATTTTCTGGAAGTCCCGATGTAAGACTTTTGCCTATTTAAATTTTACTTGAGATTAGGAATAAGTTCTGGAGATTACGATAAGACAAAGATTTCTGGCTATAACAACTCACCAGTAGATGGACTCTGGCATATCCCAAAACAAATCTTCTTTACCGGAGTAAATTCTATATTGGAAAATAATTTCCTGGAGAATTGTTTCCCTACAACTATGGGAACAGCTCCTTTGTGAATTGATGCTCAAAGCGGAAAACTAATTCCCAATCGACCAACGATTTCAATGAAAAATTCACTATTCACAATAAACGTCCGACAAGGTTGACAAGGTTTAACCCACTAACTTAATTACGGGAAACTGCCTTTACGAACCTCCTATCCCCCCAAAATTTTAAACTCAAAACCGTACTGCGTCGGCTTGCCTGAACGAACTTCGAAATACTAACTTTCCTATATAGGTAAAACTGGTTGACTGTTTTTAGGCGCTGAGAACATTACAAACTTCCACCATATTCGGAAGGGTGTTAGACGGCACTGGAATAATCTGGAAAATCCATTTTGCTTTATATATGCGGCGGTCCGCGATGAGATTAGACATCATTTCAAAATTATATGCTGTACTGCTGACTGTGTGTTGAGTGCAATAAATCGTTAACAAATATTTAACGTTAAGTACGAGCTATAATAGTGTTGTTAAAGATGGATTCCTTTTTAAAACGGCCATTAGAACCTTCCGCGTCTGGCAGTGACAAGAATACAATAAAACCCCAATGCGTACTTTGTCGGGAAGTGCTGCCAACAAAAAATTATGAAGCCATCAAAGCTATTTCGACATTTAAATATCAAACATTCAGACAAAAAAGAAAAGCGTGTGGAATTCTTTGAAAGAAAGCTAACCTACCTTCACAAGGAGGAAGCCACTTTTCCACCAGCAACCACTACTAATGAAAAAGCACTACTATCAAGTTATCGAGTTGCATTTCACATTGTAAAAAACCGGTAAACCACATACACTTGCTGAAGATTTGATTTTACCAGCAGCTGTTGAAATGGTGCAAATAATGGTTGGCGAAGAAGAGACTGACAAACTGAAGGCAATACCCCTATCTAACAAAACTACCCAAAGAAGAATAAGCGACATGGCAGAAGATATTCCAACACAAGTTGTTGAAGATATTAAGAAGTGTACGTACTTCTCATTATACATGGACCAATCCACGGATATTTGTACTTGTGCCCAATTATAGCATTTGTAACATACGATACTGGACATGATATTACAGAAGATATTTTGTATTCCATTAGAGGTCAATATCACCGGAAAATGCCCATTCGACACTTTCATGCAAAGTACTAATAATTACGAGATTGACTGGACAAAATGCCAAATACTACATGGTTACACTGTTTTTTTACATGGAGAAGTTTTACATCAAAATCTCTATTTTCTGAAATGGATTGTGTTTTGAAAACTATCATTAAAGTGGTAAATTCGAACAAGGGAAAAGCATTGCAGACTCGTATTTTTCGACAAATCTGTGAAGACATGGGTTCTTTATACGCAAATCTTTATCAAACGAAAGAAAGATACCTAGAAAAGGATTCTCCAGTTAAAAGCGCAACTTTCGATGTACCTGCAAGATGAGAAGCCGGAATATGGGAATATATTTTCCAATTCCCTTGGACTTCTTAGGCTGGCTTTCCTTGCTGATATTTTCGAGCACTTAAATACTCTGAATAACAGTTTGCAAGGCCGCAATGTTAACATAATAATAACCACCGGTTTCTATGGTTTCATATAGGGTTTCTACTTCATCATCTGGTGCGTCGGTTATCGGCATATATACTTGTAGGATATGTAATTTTGTGGGGTTTGTGTTTAATGTTATCCTGATTAGTCGGTCATTTATTGGGTGGTATTCTGATATGTAGTCCGCAATTTTATCTAGCAAAGCGACCCCATTTCGACCTGTGTTGGGTGCTCCAGACATATATGTATATTATGTGGTCTTTAGTTTGAAAATGTCCTTGATCATTCCAACGTGTTTCCGATATCCTACATATCATTATTTCTTCCCGACTAATTTCTCTTTCAACCAAATGTAGTTTTCCTGTCTCTAATAAACCTCTCACATTCCATGTTGCCATTTTGAATTTGCGTCGGAGCTGTAGTCCTTGCACATTTCTTCTTCTTCTTCCAATATCATATTTCTCATGTCTTGCGTGGTTGCCTGCAGATGCATGCCCAGTGGCCAATTTCACACCAGTTGACCTGGACTCAACTTGGCGCCGGTCGCTACCTAGGTCGCACACACGTCTCTATCCTGCTTCGTGTGTATCATCATCATCATAATATTCTCATGGCAAGTTAATCGGGTTTCCCCTTGCCTACCCGATTCTATGCCCTTGACCATTTTTGGTTCATCCGCCTTTGGGCTAATTCTTAACCCTAGGACATAAGAGTGCCCTGACTACTTGCAGCCGCCCACTCTGGGTTAGACATACATACTTGATCATAAATCCATAAGAGACCTATACCGAAAAATACTGGAATCCAATAACATTAAAAGGAAGCGATACAATTAATAATAATAAAAAAATATGTAATTAGTCAGAATTTCAGCAATCGGAGCCGATGACGCTTCCACACAAAGAAAATCTAAATTTGAAATGAACTATTGCATAATACGGTCCAAAATAAGAAGGAACCGTATTTAAAATGTATCCAAACAAAAAAGGATGAATACAAAGAACGCTAGGCTTACAAACATAATTTTAAACAAAATAAAAATTAAATAGAAACCAAAAAATGTGGGGTACTCACAAAGGTGAAAAAGACGACGCAAACATAACCAACATAGAATGGTCACAATACTACCAAAGATTATGATGTGATAATGATAAATGATTAGTGATCTGTTATGATGAAGGGTAGATACAACTTTCGTCTTGTCTCTTAGTAACTTAGAATTTAGGAAGAGAATAACAACGTTTTTCTTTGTAGTAATAATTATTCATACGAATATGACAAAGTTCATATATAGGTTATGTTAGATAATTATTATTGGCGGCATTTGTGACTTCCTAAGGGTTGAAGATAGAAGGGGAGGGCAATATGATGAAAAATCACTGTCTATCTTACTAACTTACAATCATTACCCTTTCCATTTAAAACAATTTGGAAATTACCTTTAACAATTTACTCAAGAAAACTTTATCTTAATATAAAATAGGCAGCATTCATTGACTTACATCTAGTATAGGAAATTTTAAACACAAAAGTAACAAGCGAAAAACAGGGAGGAGCAGAATCTCACCCAAACTCATGAAACACTCCTACAACTCTTAAATATATGCTGGACTAAATCTAAGTCAGATTAATAGAAATTAGCAGTTACTGCAAAAGTTTTAAAGAGATACAAATAAGCAAGTGCTCTGAACAATGCCTTCCATTATTTTCATAAATTATAACACACCTATTGAATAATATAATTGAAAGAATGGTAAGACGAGAGCAACAGAACAAACTGAAAAATACCAAAACAGACGCAGAATTGATGAGCATAGCTGAAGATAGAAACGTTGTCTAGAAAAATGGATGATTACAAAGCAAGACAGAACTAAAGTGTACATCCAGAAAACTGTAGAAAAACCAATGATGAAACAGTAATGAACACATTTCCAAAACTGATAGACTGGATTTCTTGAGATTGCAACCATACATTAACGTAAAAGAGAAGCTATTTGTATATATTAATTATTCACCAGGAAGTGGTTGTTGACTGACCATTAATGCAGATTTTGTCAACTGAGTATAATCTGATTGTGGAAAAATACCCTTCTCCTATAAGTGATGAGGAAAAATTGTTTTCAGGAACCCACTTAGGCATTTCATGTTTTTTCGCAAGGCTTGAACAAAAATGGAATGACAATGGTGCAAATGGGTTAAATAAATAATACATATTGACGTTCTGATCATTTGATAACAAATTTGAGAAATACTACTACTAAACTAACTTAACTTTAGCTAGTTTTCCACTGTTAAGGTATCTATGTTAATCAGCGAATGTTCTACATAGGCTAACTAGTAAACAACTTACCTAAAATTCTAATAAACTAAAAAAAACTATCGAAAATATGATAAGACTTAAAAATTGCCAGAAGTAGAGCAAAAGTGAAGTAAAACCAATATATGTATGATATATATGGACTTTAAGAAATGTTTTCAGTTTATTACAAACTACCATCCTTTAAGAACATAATCCCCTTTTCATGATTTTTTCAATTTTTATTTAACGAATTTTTTTGTAGTACATTATCCGGATTGTCTTTTACATTGGTAGCAGTTCGCTTTTTAGGTCCTAAACGCCCGGAAACAACATGGAAAGGAGTACAATGATGTACTGCTTGATTTTGTATCCCCAGGCCAGTTTAGGATCCTCTTCAACTAAAGCCATTCAATTGTTAAACTCTTTGTATGCTCCCGAATACAGTTCATCATACTTACAAAAGTAGTGGCTGTTAAGTTTGCATATAGGAGGTGCGACGGGTGTCCAACACCCTCCAGCTGAACACGTGAGTATATAATTGCCTTGAAGTTCAAATCCCGGAAGACATTGATATGATATTTGCGAATTAATGGGATATCTACTTCGTCCTGATTCAGGATTTAAATCGAAAGGAGTTCCGTGGGGAACCACAGGCGGAGACGGGCATTCTCTTACGGGAACTGTAAAAAAGTTAAAAGATTATTTCTGTCGTAAATCGTATTTTAAGTTAACCTTACCGCAATTTGGCAAAATTCCAGCCCATCTTCCTGCTATGCACTTTAGTCTGGCAGCTTGACAGGGGGCATGGGAATTCCTGTACTTGGGAATACATCGAATTTCCACTTCAGTTCCAGGAACTGCCGTGTCCAGGGACTGATATCCTTGGATAACGGAAGTGAGTGCGTGTGGGACGGTCGGCGGCGATGAACAAGGATAATCATCGGTGCCTTCTGGAAGAATTACAGACTGATTAGTGATTACTGATTACGTTGTTTCTTATGAATAATGTCGAGATTCAATCAAGCGAGGCAAAGACACAATTTTAATTGACCTAATGAGGCATAAAATTATAGAACACGCGTGAGAAAAGAAATTTTAAGTTTGGTAATTTATTATGCAGAGAAAAAAACTCGTACATTTTAAAACAATGTTCTGGTTCTTACAAATTAATGGCAGGTTAAAAAGGCATTGACGAGAACTAATTTAAAAACGTTCCAGGCAGATGTCTGCAAGGGACAGTTTGTTATATGGTTGCTCTTAAATACGTAGAAATAATTCTATAAATAGCCAAGAAACAATGCCCGTGCGCCAGCTAGGATTATTTAAACCCATTGCCCACATATTTGACTACCCTGAAGTTTTGATGCTTTTAATGGCGCCGAAACGGTATTTATACTGGGTGTTCAGATAGCTAAAACATAAGAAAACCATGTTTATTATTATTATGCCTTAATACAACGCGCGGCCATGGATGCTCGTAATGGAATCACAACATTGTTCATCCCATATAAAAGAAAATCGTCTTTATAACCGCTGTAGAGATGATACTTTCTATATTAGAAAATAAAGTTGCAAAGTGATATTTTCCTAATACGTCGAAGGGTGGAGGATATTGTATTGTATATATATATACAGATATTATACAGGTTTGTGGACAATTACAGAAACGTGGTCGTACCGCGCGAGCAAACACAGTCGCCATATACACCTTAAATTTGGCATTACTGCTTGTTCACCTACCCCTAGTTAAAGTTTGAGAGGTGCTGTATGTTAATTACAATCTCTTATCTCTGTGAAATTTGGTTTTGATTATTGCTCTTAGTATCCTCTTATTATTATACTTATTAAATATTAAGTATCTTCCAAATTAATTACATTGCGTAGGGGTGGTACAGAATATCAAGAAAAACCACTAGATTTACCAGGTTCCTAATAAATGGAAGTAATTGTTCATACCTGCAATTTAATAAAACGTTCCCAGAAAATATGCGACAATAAATAATTGTATAGTAATTTGGTGGAGAATTATAATATCTAGCACCTATGCTATTTAATACTTTTATAGTGTTTACAACAGTATATGGTAGCAAAAGTTCTGCGGTGGTTTAACAATACACAATATTTGTGAATTGAAAATACAATAGATTAATAATATTTAGTATATCGAAAGTATAGCAAATTCTCTTTACATTAACATAAAACAAGCAAGGGTTTGCTCAAAAACAATGGCCATAGAAAACACCTATTATGTTAGTTAGTTGAGTTGCAGTTCATGAATCTCCTAATTAAATCCACAGATAGTAGAAACCAATGTATGATACTGTAGTGATTAATTAAAACTACAAATAGCGCAAAAATTATTATTACACATACGTAATAACAAAATAATGTAGTTGCGGACGTATTAAGCTTCTATTCTAGAAGCCTATGGTCCAATTCCCAGCACCGAAACATTAGATTTTTTACGGTTGGTCTGCCTCGCAAGACAAATCAAACTACCCAGATATTTCACCTAATCAAACTACCCAGATATTTCACCTAGTAAATATTCTCTAAAACTGAAGTATTTGCACTTCCCATGGTCTGGGGCCCACGTTAAGTTGTAAGTCCTCTATGTATGTGGTACTTTAAAATGCGCAACCCGGGCTTGCAAGAGAAGATCGCTACATAAGGCACTTCTAGGAAAAGAAGCATAGCAAATTATTCATCGTGTAAATGATTCCAATTTTTAAATGTTCGCCATTTAACATAACCATTATACGAATTTTCTACCAAAATTTAAATTTATATTTTAACAATTTGCTATAATTTTGTTTTAAGAAAATATATTAATTTAGCCAAGACAACGTTAAAGTCATAAAAAATACGATTCATCACCTAAGGTTTAAACGCCACGTAGGATTTCATTGGTTAACTTTAGATATTAAGAAGAAAAATAGAACTAAAAATAAATTTATCAAATCTTCAAAAAAAAACGGTTAAAAGTAACAAATTATACAAAGAATAAACACAAAAACAAACATAACAATTTCACAGAAACATAAAGTTTTTCAGAACTTATTACTTTCCGAAAATGACACCTCAATAATGATTTCTCTCTCGTATATAGAAGCAATCTATCTATATTCTCAACTATTCTATATCGCCATCAGCAACTGTTGAAATATCTTCTTCGTAATCTAAATATAAATGTGTAATGCAAATTAGTTCATTTTTTACGCTTGTCCAATACAATTTTGAATATCCTTTGTGTTGTAGGTATTTCCAGCCATTTCTTCGTTTATGAATATGAAACATCATAATATTTTGATGTCTTATTAGTGGCAAATCGTAGTAAAAGATAATATCCACGCATGCAAATGTGTCACTACCCGATTATATCTGTTATTCACACTAAGACCATGCTAATAAAATGTAAGACATTTTAAGCAAAAAACAATATTTGCAGAAGAAAACACGAGACACATACAATTACTATTAGTATGTTCGGCACGTTTTTAATAGAATTGGGGGATACCATATAATGAGCATTGAATATAGATACCAAGTTGGTATAAATATATTTCAAAAGTATAGAAGTTTCGAAAATTTTGAAAAATCGAAAGCATCCTAGTATCAACCGTACCAAAGATATGTACGTTGTTCTTAGTTACTGCCGATTACTGATAAGTTATGATAAGTTAGTAGTAGTAGTATTGGTAGCCATTATTTTGTTACTTCTTATAATTTCAAGAGTTGTAAATCCCATTTGCCAAATATTTCTTTGGATATTTAAAATGATTAATTTAGTCCTGCTTCAACTTTGCAGCAATATCGTAGATACTATTAAGAAGTAACTGAAAATTCAAGAAGTTGCAAATGACTTAAAACAAAGAAGGTATTGTTAATAAGTTTGGCATATCGCTAATACTCTATAATTCTTAAAAAAAACAAAATTGGATAATTGTTTACGCTAGTAATGCAATAAAAAACAAGTATCGGCTTTTTAAGTGCTCAACACAATGTGCTAGAAGAATTTTTTCGAGTCGTTGCGATAAGTAGCTAAATATTGATAAAATATGTTTAACATATACAAACAAACAAAAAATATTCTATCATCTTGTAAAAGTTAATAAAATAAAAATATTTCCCCTATCAATCTATCAACCAGTTAGTGGAGATTGTATAGTGTCCCAAGAGTTATTTGGTGCGTTCCTTTTTTATTTTATCTTTCCGAATTCATCGTACATGTTTTGTTTCCCTTTGTTCTAGGAGGTATCCATTACATTGGTTTCTTTGGCAACCTGCTGCGTTCCATCTTTTTTAAGTGTCCATACCACACTAGTTGTCTTCTTTCTATATCTTCTGTAACGTCATCCTGTTTCTTCATTATGTTTTTTATTTCTTAAAATCGTATCCTTTCAAATCGTGATTCCTTGCTGATGTTCTAAAGAAATTTATATCTAAGGTTCTCAGTTGGCCTTTTTGTTTTTTTATTATTTATACTAAGGTATTGAATATGTAGTGGTAGAGCGCTCGCTTTCTGAGTAAAACGTTGATTCTGGCTGGGGTCGAAACCTAAGCATTACCATGCAGTTTTATAAAAATTATATTATATGAAAAATAAAACCCGTACAATGTCTGATAATGAAGATTCTAATAATGTAGAAATAGAAATACAAGATGTACGTTGTTGTTCTTCCAGTTGAAGAAATGTTTGATGTCCTGGATGCATGTCATTGGAATACGGGCCACGGAGGAAGGGACCGAATGAAAAATGAAATTACAAAACAATACACAAATATTACCCAAAAAATAATATCTATTTATTTGACGCTTTGTGAAGCATGCCATTTAAAACGATCTGTATATACTTCATAGACAATTTAACAGCCAGGCTGAAGTTGGCTTAATTGACATGCAATCTGAGTCAGACGGAGAATTCAAGTTTATAGTTCTCTATCAGATTCACCCGACCAAGTTTATCATTTTACCTGCCTTAAAATCAAAGACAGTCCTCAAAGTAGCCAAACACGCAAAAGACATTTTACTATGTTTGGGGCGCCATGCATACTGCATAGGTTTGTAGATATTTGAGTCCGAGACTTTGTTTTACAATATTATTTTACATTTGAGTGATAATGGCCGAGAGTTTGTAAATGAAGTGATTCGACTTGTAGCTGCAGAGTGGCAAGGATTAAAATTGGTAAACGGGAAACCTTATCATAGCCAAATCAGGGAAATGTAGAAGAACAAATGAAGATATTGAAGCGATGTTGATAACGTGGATGACTGATAATAATACTAAGAAATGCTGAAATGGCTTAAATATAATTCAGTTTATGAAAAATAGATCTTTACATGCTGGCTTAAAAATGCCCCGTATAAAGCATTGTTTGGGATAAAACCTTAAGTTGGACTTACCACAACAAACTGACCTCCTGAAACCATTAGAGAAATTATTTGTGAAGAATATTTAGAACATTTATTGGAAGAAAATGAAGAAAGAAATGAAGAAAATGAATATCATTAATGAGGAGTATACTACAAATAATGCAAATCCAAAAATTTTAGAGGAAAGTAGTGTGCAAAATTTAGAGGTAAGAAATAAAGCTGCGACAAAATGGATGAAGATAATGCAACCTATACACTTGGAACAAAGGATCGAGTTTTACAACAATTATACGAGCGAAACCAATTTGATCCTTGCACAAGTTCAGTTCTATACATAAGTGATGTTCCTAGCAAATCAACATCACTAAGGAAAGCAGCTGCTATTGCCTATGGAAGTATACCACTAAAGGATATCAAAAATGCAACTACACTGGATTTTGTCGTAATAGTAGTTGCCACGGCAGAAAAAATGGTAGATTATGTAATTCTAAATGTCACCACAGTTCTTCCTGCTCAAATAAATAAAAATTAATGTCAAATTAGAGAAGTTCCAGTTTATTATTTACGAACATAAAATTTACAATTACGCTTGATATGCGGTATATGAAATAACTTTCTATTATGCATAATAACAAAACCTGCTAATTGTTTTCAAGATACAACCAAATTATTTACACAGAAGTGCAGAATTGTATTGGCCACGTCTGCTACGGAACATTTGTTTGAATTTTTGTAAGTGTCAATATTGTTCTTCTTATTGTTGGAATATGTATACCAACGCGGAAATGGCAGCTATGCATTTCATGTGTGATAAGGCCAATGGTAATTCTTATGAGGCACGTCGCTTGTGTGCCGAAGCATTGCCGAACCGGGCACTTCCGTGTGTCAATTTTTAAAAAAATTGCATCAACGTTTATCCGAAGTTAGCGCAATTAAATCAAGAAACGGTGGTGCTGGTCAGCCTAGATCAGTTTCTACTCCTGAAGCAAAACTTAACATTTTAAGGAGAATTGAAGAAAATCCAGGTACCAGTACTAGAAGACTTTCTTCTGAAACAAATATTAATGCTTCCCTAATTTGGAGAATGTTACGTGAGGAGCAATTGTACCGACACCATATTCAAAGAGTACAGGCTCTTATTGTGCCTGATTATGCTGCACGTCTGGTATTTTGCCGATGGGTACTGACAAGGGTTGCGGCAAACGCAAGCTTTGTTAGTGAAGTCTTATTTACTGACAAGGCTAGTTTCACAAGAAATGGCATTTTTAATATCCACAACAGCCATGTTTAGTCAGATGAAAACCCTCATGCTATTATTGAATCGAATCATCAACAACGATTTTCAATTAACGGTTGGCTTGGTGTTTTTGGAGACCATACGATAGGATCTTTTTTTCTTCCGAACCGTTTACTGGCCAATTGTATCTTGACTTTTTACGTAATCCCTTGCCACTATTGTTAGAAGATGTACCCCTCATTCATAGAATGAATATGTGGTTGATGCAGGATGTGGCTCCTGCACATTTTTCAATCATAACCAGATATTTCCTAAACAAAAATTACAACGGCGAGGGGGTTCAGTTGTGTGGCCACCTAGATCTCCTGACCTCAATCCACTCCACTTTTGTATTTGGGGGTATTTAAAGTCGTTAGTTTATTCAAGCGCTATAAATAATTTAAACAAATTACGAGAACGAATAGAACATGCCTGCCATAGTGTTCGTATGAATCAGGGAATCTTTGAAAGAATGCGGCGTTCATTTTTACGGAGATGCGAAGGATGTGTACAAATGGAAGGAGGAGATGTAGAACAGCTACTTTAATTATTTGTAATTAAAATGTTTTACTTACACGGCTATTTGTTTTAATGGGTGGAGAACCTATTGAAATAACAAACAATATTTATTTTCAAAAAAAAACTCAATATCTCGAAAACGGTTGATTTTCGAACCCATGTTTGTTACGACTTTTTGTTGGTATTGATGAGATCTGTAAGTGGGTAAAATCCGAACGTATTTTTTAATCACCCAGTATATTTCGTGTAATATTTACTTTGTTTCCTCAAAAAAACTAAGTTGAATTTAAAACAACCGGGATATTATTTTCTTTCTATACCGCTTCGATTTACTATCTATCACAAGCTAAAAATATATGCACAGCCATTCAATCCATAAAGTTACCAACTCCGAACATCTTTCAGTGCTGACACCTTATTGCAAGTCCATCCCCAACTATAACTGCAGACATTTTTAACCAAATTACTTCTATTGCTGAAACATTAAATACCATAAAAGACAAGAAAGAGGGAAATAATAATTAATAATGTTATTCGTGCTCCATTCAGGGCATACAGATCCAGCAATACCAGATTTAATGTTGAGGCGAGAAGAAAGATGGACAAGCGTTAAATGGAAGGCGTTAAAGTCAAATTAATTAATTGTTCTTCGCACATTAGCAAGCGATTTTAATAGACACAACTCGCCCCTAAATAAAAGCAACATGCTCGGATGTCCGCCCTCGCGGACTTAACCCGAGTTTACCCGTGCTTTAACTCAACTTGAATTTACTTTATAAGCGCCGCACTCTTTGATTCTGCCGCCTGCTTCACTCATGATACATTTTCAACGTGGGAGGGCTCCAAATATTCATTATTAATATGGTCGCGTTTGAAGTGTTCCTGTACCTTAGCTTGTATTCCCTGATATATCTCCCTTGTCGTTCCATAAATTGATGCTTTATGGAATATTCGAACTGATTATTTTTTGCCCATTTTAGTTTTTTTCCCACTTCGTCGACGACCACTTGTTGCCCCAAGCGTAGACAACTTACAACGTTTAGACCAAATTAGGTGTAATATTAGTTTACGCTCCAGTTGATCGATTAAAGGGGGCCTAGAAGAACTCCCACTTACTTTAGAAGGTGATCCGTTTTAATAAAGATGGACTATTTAATAAAGTTTGACACGGTATAATACGTCTAATTTTGACAACCTCACTTACATGAACCTTGGTAAAATCCGAGCAGAACATAATTATTAATAAGTACCGAGTAATGACTCTCAATTACCGTTCCACCACACACATTGCCTTTCTGACTTTATGGGATAAACGATAAGATCTTCAAGTTAACAACAACTTGAGATCGTTATGATATCAACATTTTTAAATTTTCAATGTATTATTCATAAGCAACAAGCTTTTAGATTTTTCGATATGGATTAGCACATACATACCTTTTTAAAAAGATTTGAAACGCTGAGAGATATAAAATCCATCAAATCAAAGAAAAGACAGAAAAACGAATAAATCAAAAGTAGGTATGACATCGGCGTCAGGTATGTAGGTTCTCCTTTATGGTGTTTGTTTTATCGTCTGTCCATACATGTATGCAAAAGTTTCGATATCCTATTAGGAGCAGGGTTAACGATTTTTAAGTGGGTGATATAATAGTTCGCATAAAATCAAATTAAAATTAAGAGTACTACCTACGACCCTTACAAAAATGAAGCTGTTCCATTCACAAAAAGATAAAGAAATAATTAATAGTCTTACTAGGAGATATTTTTAAAAATACTGTATAACACTGCAAGGTGTTCGGTCGAATTGAGCCAAGATAACCCTATTTGTGATAGATATCCTAATTTTTCTATAATGCTTATTGATTATTCAATCAAAAGCAGGAAGAATTAGTACCTTTACTTTCCTATACGCCTTGCAATCTAGTGTGATTGCGAAAATACTTGATATTAATATTGATGTGTTTTGAACTGCTCTAAATCCAAAAAATCAGCTTTAACAAGTAGATAGATATTAGATCATAAACGCGCATTTACATGGATAATACTACTCCATAAGAAACTAGGTACATCACTGTTGTAAGGATCCCAACAAACTTTTTTTTTATCTGTCTCTTTTGCCGTTGCATGACATCCAATAATGTTGTTTCACTTGTACCTTTTTCAATATTGGCGCTCGCCCAGTTGCTGTTGACGTATGGCGAGAATTACACAAATTAAACTGTCAGTGAGAAAAGTCACAAGAATAGCGCATAACCTGCAAATGTGGAAACGTTTTGTGTTATTGAAATTTTTAATTTTAATCTAAAATGGTGCGAAAATACGTTATTTTCAGTGCTCCTCAATCAATGAATTGTTTCTTTTCATTTCCGTAGACGTAGGTAGAGTGTTTATACTTCAAAAAAGAATAATTCGAATGATGTTCGACCTTTCACCAAGAGAACATTGCCGACCAATTTTTCAGAATAATCGTATACTAACGTTAACATCCATATTTATACAAAAGTGCGTCCTGTATGTAAGAAAGAACCCTAAGAACTTCCCTCTTGTAAATGATAATCACACCTACAGCACCAGATCCTGTAATAACCTTCAGATAGATTACTATAATTTAAGCTTATACAAAAAGTCTCCAAGATATTGCTGTACCTCTCTGTATAATAAACTGCCTAGAAATCTTAAAAATATCATAAATGAAAAGAC